>JAUZNC010059037.1:0-10588 GCA_034780395.1 Vannuccia rotundouncinata
AAATAAATAAATAAATAAATAAATAAATAAATAAATAAATAAATAAATAAATAAATAAATAAATATATAAATAAATATAAATTAATTAATTAATTAATTAAAGAAATAAAGAAATAAATAAGAAATTAGTTGTTTTTATTGAGATCTGTGGGAGAAGAAAGATTTGGAAATTTGAAGCAATGATTTGATTAGACATGTTCTTTAGTTGTTTGGGTCGTTTGAGTTGCTTATGCTTGTTTGGCTTTGACAATCCTCACATCGAAGATTGATAAGTATTTTTCAGTAATGTTTATAGTACGTAATATACGTGAAAATACAGCTAAGGGCAAGTTGGATATATATATTTGTCTAATGGGCATAATTGTATAATTTTACAGGCAAAATTTGTTTGTATGTTTCATTTAAGAGTCTAAGAATCTCCGTTACTTAATTTTAAATGTTCGTTAGATTTTTGTATTAATTGCATAGTCGTAATTTGTTTGTATAATAATAATACTTAATTTAACTACAATACACAATAAATATCAAAGTCGGAATGTATGTTTCATTTAATAGTCAAAGAATCTCCGTTACTTAATTTTAAATGTTCGTTAGATTTTTCTATAATTGTAAAATCGTAATTTGTTTGAATGTTTCTTTTAGTCTAAGAATCTCCGTTGCTTAATTTTAAAGAGTGGTCCATTGATTGATCCTGAATCTGGAATGTATCTATCGAAGGAGAAAGTTACAATTCCTGCAAGAAAGGTGCAACCAAAACGAATCACAGCAGTCAGACAGCGAGAAATGATGTATGTGATGGTTTCAAATGAATCTGCGGATGAAGATTATGAATGGCACAATACTGAAGACGTTGAAAGAAAAGGATTGGGATGCCGAAAAAGAAAAGCGTTAAAATGAACAATGAAAGTGCATCTTTTTCAGACGATGCACAAAAATCATGTACAAAAATCATTGATCAAACCTTTTGTATGTTATAATATGTTTATTGTTGATTATTTTATTTCAAATGGGTATTTGGTACCAATATGGTTTTGAATGCGTTTTATTCCTATTATAGATTTTCAATTAATGAAAAATACATCTGTATATTATACCAACTTCTCATGAATTTTCATTGAATCAAGGATGTCATTTAAAAATTTAAGATCCATATTTATTTTACATATACCAATCAGCTCAGTGAATTATTTAATGGAGATGGGGAGGGAGGGTAGTGCTAAATATGAAGTAATTTTGGAGGGAGAGTTGCTGAAAATGTAACGATCTGTGACGAGAGAGAGAGGGAGGGTCAAAAAATCGTGGATAAAACGTGACGAAATTTTAGAACAACCCCTAACGATACTTTGTCCCATCTTCATTATATATAGTCGGGTAATTATATATATAGTAATATAATAATCACTATTTCTAAAAATTGAGTAATATCAAAAATAGTAATGTCCGACTATAAGAATTATAGGGTATGTTGTACCAGACAAGAATTTTAGACTCGAGACAAGAATTTTAACTAGAAATTTATCGATCACGACATAAACTGATGAAAGTCAATCATGCAACTTGATCCGTATATATACGTTATCTTCTTACTTTTACACAATGTAATCATATTGAGAGTGAAATTTCAATTAGAAAAAAATGTATATTAAAAAACCAACTGATTTATGTTGTAGTTTTCATTTAGAGTAATAATTGTAACTATTAAAAAAACAATAAAATTTGTTTAAAATTTTATTTAAATAAGAAATGTTCCGAATATTAAAAATAATAATAAATTTCCTTCTATATTTGAGATATGCCTGGTATTTCGACAAAGCAACAACTCTTATCTCTAATAGATGATGTGGACTTAATTTCAAGGTTGGAAACATTCAATTATTATGTTATTTTAACACTGATAGATTCTTTAAAATATTATAAATTTTGTCAGGCAGTCAGGTTAATAAGTTGCAAAAATTGTAATTTTAATGAAGCCAGAAAAATAATACAAACTCTGTTATAAAAAAATGAAATTGAAAATACATTACAAAGTTTAACGTTTTTCCATTAATTACCCATAATTTCATTTATTTAAAACCTGCAATATTTTAAAATTATGTTATTTTTCAATTACAAAATTTTATAAAATAATTACTGTATTATACAAGATTAAAAATTGATAAAAAGCTTTAAAAAAATCTTACAACACCTTCAATCACATAAATGGAGTAAATCATTAAAAATTGATAAGGTGTGGTAGACCCAGCAGATCAAGCTTAGAAATAAGATTGTTTTAAAGCTTTTTTATTGATTTTATCATGTGGTAGACCATGCATAGCCAGTGGAGTTTAGTAAAACAAATAAGAATATATTGTGTTACCATTTTTTATATTAATTATATATAAAATTGTCACTTGATTTATTACACTGACAAATTTTTGACTGTTGCACTGTTTTTTAACTGCAATATTTTTTGTTGAAGACCATATCAAAAACCAGTTTCAAATCTTCTTAACTTGATAATCCTTTACCACTTGATCTTTTAAAGAACTATAATACCAACTTAATACCTATCATTACAATCCTGACTAATCTATTAATTTCTGATAATACCTTTCCTAAAGCACAAAACTGCAGCAATCACTCTAACCTATACTTAAAAGCCCTCTCTCAACAAAAATCAACTTTGCAACTACAGCAGCTGTATGCACAAAACTCTGCAAAAAATGTTTTATTTGCGCAACTCAAAGTTCAACATAAATTGTCAGAAAACAAATTCTTAAAACAAGTTGGGTGAATATTTGGAAATTTGGGCGAATTTTGACCTAATTTTGTTTACACATGTTAGCCAGCTAATTTTCATGGAGTTCTGTGAATCTCTATTTTAATTGGTGCAAAATTGAATGAGTGCTTAGATATATATTTAAAATTATACTAACATCCTTATTATATGCAACTTAATAAATGTATGATATATTTTTTTCCAGATATTTTAGGTAAATTCATTATAGGTGAGATATTATATTTCTAAGCTTTTTTAATCTATATAGGAACAATAGAGGAAAAGGGTAGAGTCCATATAATCTTTTGTTACTCCTATTAATAGCTGTGAGAGTTGTGGGAATATATGGGCATTTAAAAGTGTTGGCACTCAATTATCCTGTCATTCCAAAGCAAAACTCAGTGTCAATATTTCACATAGGTCTAAATCGTTTAAGAATACCAAAAGTTATTCATTATATTTAAATGGAGTTGCACAAATAATTGCTGCCCAACTTTGTGAAAATAAGCTGAGATCAACTAATATTCATAGAGCTTTGTGCATACAGCTGCTGATCTGTATCTAATCTTGCATATATTAGCAAAATATTTAAAGGATAATTGTTTCACAACTTATAACTCTCTGACCTGAAAAAGTTTCAAGGAAAACTCAAGACCTGCCTCTATTGACTTATATCATATGCTCATCTTCTTGTTTATTTGTATTCCTTATATATTTACTTTTTAATTTCTTTGTTTGTGTACTGTTAGCATTGCTTATGCAACTTACAGCACATTTTGTAAAAATATACCTGTTATTATTTTTCAATATTTTATATATATTGCCATATATATATTCAATATTTTTTGCTGAAAAGACCCCTTATGGCTGCAGGGAATTAGGCAACCCTTGCATGCTAAGCTGTCAATGATCAGTGTTTATGCAGTCTTGGATTGTTCTTGAATTTCCTAGTTAATAAAATGGTCTTGTATTGTCCTAGAAATATCCTGAAAATTTGAGATCAGTCCTTAAAAAAATATTTGTATTCCAAATTTTTATAGATACTCTTTTTTTCTAAAGTCAGCTGGTTTATAATGTTTTGATAAAACTATTCTTTATAAATTAAGAAACATGTAAAGCTGGTGAATTTATTTTTTACTGTGTCATTAGATAAATGTTTTATGTAATTATATTATAATTTTTTGATTTAATTTAGTAATTTTATCTCAAAACAGTTGAGCCAGCAGTACCAGAATTGATATTTAAAGGCATGTTGTGACCTACAATCTCATCTAATAGTCACTAAAAAAATAATAAGATCTGCTCAATAACTAAAAAAATCTATTTATAAATATAATGTTTCATAAGTGTTAAAATATTTATATTTACTGAAAAATACCACACATCAAGCAAAATCAAGTAAAAATTAACCTCTATATGACCAAGGCAAAGGATGCACATTGGTCAGAGACATAATTTTCACAAATAGCAAACATTTTTAATGTGACAATATATTGGAATCAATAAGATATACAGTGAAACCCACTCAATAAAAAACATATCACATTATACATTTGAAATGTATCATTTATTCTTTTATATTTATATATAGTCAGTGCAATGTCCCAATGAAAGCCATTTTTCTGTCATGATTAAATCCAGAAGTCAAATTTCATACATTTAGATACTTGGATGTTCTGCAAAAAAATCTAACAGGCTAAGTAATATTGGCAGCTGTTGTCTATTCAAAATTTATTTTAACTTAATTTCTAGGGAATATACTATTCTCAGAAATAAACAGATAGCTTGTCCAAATATGAAGAAAAATCAAAGCTTCCTTTTGTTTATAAAATCGAACACAATATGAGATAAGAGCAGGAAAATGTGAAAACCATATTGGAATTTTACAATTTGCTAAATAAACTATAAAAAGCTACACACACACACTGCATAGATTGAATCAATTGACTAAACTTTTTTTACCTATATTGATTTTCTCCATTTTCATGTTAATTTCATTTTTCCAAATAAGTATTGTGCCATTACAACTGATATTTTAACCTGTACATATACTAAACCAGAAAGAATAATGACTCTATAATTGTTGTAAACATTTTATCATTATTATTTGTTATTTATGTTTGCTGATTTTTACTATTTTCTATAGTATAGGTTCCTCTTAAAATAATAGGAAACCTCTTTTAAATATCTGTTTAGCAGAATTTACTTATTTTTGGATATGTATGTGTATTACATGTATTTTTATGTATAAAATTAGAAGTAAAAAAATAGAATACAAAGCATGAATCCATTTGACCTCTAGATTTTATACAATGCCAATTATGTCTGTCCAATAAAACTTTATAATCAGAGATGTAAATGTGATGTGCACTTTTATGTGGAGTTAACCAATTATGAATTGAAATGTTTTGTTTAAAAGTCATATAACATTTTTTATTTTTATACTTTTCTAATCAATTTTTTTTCAAATATCAATAGAAATATTGGGTACATTTCATTAAACCAATTCCAATTTATCCCTAATTGAATTCAGCACCCTTTTTTCACTATTTTTGTAATATTTATAATTAGTTGTACATCCAGAACTTTTATAATAAGTATTTTGACAGGTGTAAACTATTGTTTTAATTTATATATTGATTTAATGTTACAGAGAATTATTGGATGTTCTTGGTGGCAAAGATGCAACATTGAATTCTGTAAATTTAATAAAACTTTTGATTGAGAAGGACAAAGAAATCAAAGAAGTTATGAAAAATGGTATATTAGAAACCTTATAATAGGATATAAACCTTATAAGGATATTCATATACACTATACTTTTGTTTATTTCAGTGGAGCACCAAGTTGAAACACAGAAAAAAATCGATTTATTAAGGAGAGACATTGCTAAGTCAGATCAACAAATTCTCTCAGTCCAACGTCATCTTAGAGAAGCTGAACTTTTACTGGTGACCTAAATTGATTTTGTTGAATAGTTGGCTGAAATATTAATGTGTTTATTTATGAAAAACTATCTGCAGAAAACAGCGCTGTATTACTCCCGGCAAAAGCTAGAGTCGATGCAAACAGCTGCAGCCAACCCAGTCGAACCAGAAGAAGTGATCCGCTATGGCCACAAGATCAGTGCCAGTCACGGGGCTGTGGCACCCGAGAACTGGACGCAGGGAGACCCCAGGAGGCCCTACCCCACGGACGAGGAGATGCGCCGGGGATTCCTGGGCCACCTGGACGAGGCCGGGCAGTTCAGGGATTCAGTTCTGGACGCCATTACGTTGGCAAACCAAAGTGGGTCTTTCATGATTGCTTCTCGACAGTGTTGTTGTATCTCCACGTGATCCAATGTTGATCTGCAGCCCCGATGATCCCGGTGCTGCCCCCCTCGGCCAGCGCCCCCAACCTCCTTTGCAGTACCCCCAACACTCCCCCCCTGGCCCAGGCACAACCGGGCCGTCTCATGCCCCCTAGAGCTGGTCTCTCCACGTCCGTAGCTGGCTCCTCCAGTTGGTCGGAGTTCCCACAGTTTGCAGGCACCTCTCCGGCCCCAGCCAACTCACCAATGCCACCCCCCACGCAATTCCCTCCGCCTGGTGTGTTAGTTGTGCTCTTAAGGTGCTCTCAACCCCCACTAACCGTCTTCCTTGCTCTTCAGGGACCTTCGCCGCCGGCAGTCTACTCCCTCCTGGAGTCAATGTCGTCAGCTCTCCCAATCTCTCTCGCCTGCCCAGTCCCCTGCCCCCGGGGGCCTCCATGACCAGCCTGGCGGCTATGTTGGGCTCTGGAACCACCTCGACAGGGCCCCCCACCTCCTCGGCGGCCCCAGGCAACCAGCAGTACGGCCTCCTGCAGCAGGCCCGAAGTCAGCCACAGCCGGGGGTCGTTAGAGGACCAGGAGGTGACATTCACGGCGGCCAGGATGTGGAGGTCATGTCCACGGACTCGTCGAGCTCGTCTTCCAGTGAAGATTGAGTGTTGTGTACAGTTGGACCAGCACAGAAGCTTCCGGTTCGCATTTAGTAGGATTGAGCCGTTGTTTCAGTCGGAAATCATGAATACGTTTCATTATTTAAATATATCAACAGTTTGTAAAAGATTTCTCCTCAATTTGATGTAAATAAGTTGTGATTTTGTACTTGTTTTCATTTTATTCATTGATGTATCATCACCATTTTAAGAGTTGGAAATACATATTTTCTACGTTGAAAGGTCTCAATTTCTTTCTATTATCGTTATCAACTACTGTTTGTATACATCAATTGTCGTGGATCCATCACATCTGTGGTTTATTAATTATATCATCTTTCTTTGTTGTGACGAAAATTTGTTTTTTACAGAATATTTTACTGTTAGTGTAAAAACTTTTGTCATTTTTATTGATAGATTAATTTTCCTCAAACTTTTTATTGGGTGGTTCCACGTTTTATTGTTACCATATAATATTTGGCCTGATAAATCCCTTTCTATCCGAATTGATAGAATGTGTTTCCTATTTCAGGACCATGCCTCATTACTGAAAGAATTAATTGCTTTATCCGATTCTTTCTTCTTCTACGGCCTCTCAAATTTTGATTATTCGAAGGCTCATCGCTATCTTCAAATCTATTTTGTTGACCTGGTCCGCAGGATTTTACTCAATTGTGCGCTCAGAAAGGTATTGCATTCCTCTAGCGACCATAAACTAGTTATTAACAACGGTTGTTACCTTGAATATAGACAGTCGCCCAGTGTTAAGGGTGCATCATAAAACACTTATCACATGTTTATTACCTAGAAAACTTTAACATAACTCTGGGACATTCTAAATAACTAAATTTCTACTGTGCTGAAATATATTTGGTACAGTAGACCATTTTCCGGTTTATAATTTAAAACCGTATTTTCAATCTTGATGCTAAATTATTGTGCGGAACTTGTTGAACCTCTTCATTATATTTTAGTTTATAAGATTTATATTTAGTAACTGGAGTAAAGCATCCATTTCGAGTAGGTTCTAAATATCTATTCGGTCGATCGTTCACAGGATTTCGAAACCAAAGAGGAAGCTGTCTGGTGCCTTATCCACTCGTCTGAGGACGTGCCTCTGACGTCACCAACCTCAGCACCTCTGACCCGGGCGACGTCATCACAATCTGTCGGCAGGTCCGACTGGGCTGCCAACCTTCCCCACTTGTTCCACCTTCCAAAGCTGCCGAGCGTATTGGTACAGGCCCTCACCGCAACTTGGGACACCGGTGCTAATCCACAAACAGGAACTACACCCCTCACCACTTGGATCGATCTCTGTGTCAGCCAGTCTGTGTTGGCCGCTACTCTCAGGAAAGGCATTTTCGCTAGGCCCAACCTCCTCACCAACCATTACCAGAGTGAGTTTTGTGGACGCAGAAGGACAGTGTTGGTTTCTGTTACCCAGATTATAAAGAATGTTTCTACACTTTTGTAGTGATCTTTTATCGTAAATGCAGCATATATTGTTATCCATTCATCTTGCGAACATCAACCAGGATCGATGCCTTGTTATGTTTCACTTTCGTTATAGTATAGTGTTACAAGATGGTTATCTTCTCATCTGCGCATTTTTTTATTGTCGCTATTTTCTATTCTGGTGCCCGGATCAAAAACCTATTAATAACTGTTGTTTATCGAATTACCTATGTCGACCATCCACGCTCAAAGGTCACCTCGTATCTCTTTTATCACCTGTTCATGTAATCAATATTATGATGGAGAGGTTTTCTCTATTATCGGAAGAACATATTTTGATTATTTTTTATAGTTTTCTAACGACCGTTTTATAAAATCTGAATTTTCGAAACGTTTTTTACATTTCTAATTCAATTCACACTTGAAATTTTACATTTCAATTGTGTTGATTATTTTGCTTTTTTATCGATAATATATATAATTAAGAATGTTCTATAATTCTGTATTATAGTGAAGTTATGATCGAATTGGGAGGAAATTTTTAAAAAGCATTCGAATATCAAAATAAATAATAATAAAACTAAAAAGCACTCTAATATAAAATTAACTTGAAAAAACTATAATGCATAATACTAAAATATACAAATAATCTTTCTTTTTATTTTCTGTATTGTTTTAGAAAAATATTTACAATCAATACAACATTGTTTAATAAAAGTAAATAAAAGACACTTCATGTGATAAAATTAGCCGCCAATAAAATACAAATTAATTTTTTAAATAATACTACAATATCAGACTCTCGACTTCTAGCTTCTGTGATGAGCACAATTTTTAAAGGAAATTTTGATTTTTTGTATTTCAGAGGGTGATTCTATTATATTTGTTGGGGTTATTTTGCATTTTTATGTGACCCTCGGACACACTCCGTAATATGAATACAGACTATTAATGAATAAAATTATGAAATCGATATACTGGAATGTTTGTGCGTTAAAAATTTATAATCATAAACAGAAACTTGCCAAAATCTTTCTCATCTGAATATAATTATAGAACCATACAATGTTCATATTATACTATCTTTTGTTTAAGTCTCTCTCTATATTCAAGGTGTTTCATAAGTCCGTTCTCATAGCGTACAGCGGTAGTCATATTTTAAAGGACCTAGTCATGTGGAATCACTGAATTAAACTTGACGCTCAGAAGCCACACGAAATGGATGTGCTAATTTCACTGAAGTCATTTTAACATCTACGTAAACAAGGGTCAGTAAAAAGACACAATGTTAACAAGTTCGCAATAATATAACTGAATTCAATTGTGATATATATAACAGATAATTCCGACAGGGTTCGTACTGGTCTTGAAAAACTGAAAAGTCTTGGAATTTATAATGTCTAATTTAATATTTATTTTTTCACTTTTTGGTGTTTTGAATAAGTTAGAAAATCGGTTTGATGGTCCAGAACTATGACAAATATTTTTGTTCTATTTGACGTATTTTCGGCTCATTACTTTAGTATTTAAATATACCCCCTATGTCACAACATACTCCTGTTTTGCTACCTAGGAAAGTGGGGAGTTTATCATTGAGTCCTGTTGTGATTTAAGAAATAATTAATGTAACACATCGATTCAATATATCTCATCATGTTGCAGAAGACGCAATTGTCTGTTGCCCCAGACACCGTAGGATCTTCCTGGGTATTGTTGACGCTCTTGAGAGCAACCGATGCGATCTGTTTCTTCTGATGAGGCTGCATTTGGTAATAATTGAACATATTATATTGATTTAGTGCATTTGCATTTTTTGATATTTTTTTTAAACCTTCTTGTTTTGACTTTTTTATTATTAGCATTCGTGCAGATTGTCTTTAATGGTGTTATCTTTCGATACTTTTTAGCACGGATCAATGTGTTCCAGTTCCTCGGAAGACTTTTCTTTTGCTGAAGAAGCCACTGAAGAAATGACAATTCTTGAACAGGCTGTACAAAGTGGGCTAAATAAACGCTTCTAATATTTCATATCGCGACAGTTTCGTTGACATCATTTCCTACTTTTCAGATCTTTCTCCGTCCCTTGACCTGCCCCCATTGTCCAAAGAGAACCGCCTCAATGATGATCTACAACGGCCTCCCCTTGTCCCACACCACAGAACCGGGAATACTCCTAAGAACACTTCTTTATTGTCATCTTCAGACCATTCTAGGTGAGTGACATATTGTGAATAATTGGTGTTGTGGTTTTGTAGCAGTGGTGTTTGTTCTACTCATAGATATTGTGAATAATTGGTGTTGCGGTTTTGTAGCAGTGGTGTTCTACTCATAGATATTGTGAATAATTGGTGTTGTGGTTTTGTAGCAGTGGTGTTTGTTCTACTCATAGATATTGTGAATAATTGGTGT
>JAUZNC010059038.1:0-10586 GCA_034780395.1 Vannuccia rotundouncinata
GGACAAATGTCTTTGCGTGCAGCTGTAAAGGATAAAGGAGTGATCTCGAGTTGCAATAATCGATTCTGCTATTGACGTTTTAATATTTTTATTATCTAACTATCTGCTATTGACGATTTAATATTTTATTATCTAATTCGGTTTTTATTACAAGGAGATAGGTGTATGTAATAATTAAATAGGATAAATACATATTTTGTCGCCCATAGAAATTATTTAAAGTGTTTGTGGACGTAATTTCATAAAAAAAATCATTTCAATCGTGACCTCTTTATCGCTGACTTAAATATGTGAGAGAGAATAATCTGTCTTTTTCGTAGTGGCCTCTCACTCAGCCACCTCCACCTATCAATATGGAGGTTACCTTATGGTGGGCTTTGGTTTATAGAGGTCTAGGCCTTCTTGTACTCAAAGAATGACAGCGTTTTATTTTTATATACGAGGTTGTAAACCTGATGATTCACAGAATCAATTTGCCGTTGCACATGGCTGAATGTAGTCTGTTGTAAAAATGTCTCCTTATAATTTTGATGAGTAATCTCCATGTTGAAAATAGATCGCCTTACACCCTTAGCTCTCTTCAGTTCTTTGTCATCAATGGCCAACATTGAGTAGCATTTGGGTCTCAACAGAATCCATTCTCCGAACGGTTTCCCCGCAGCCCCGTCCTTGATACACCCCAGCCGTGCTTTGCAAACGTTGAAGAGGTCTGGATGTGTGGGCGTGTAGTTGGAGGTGTCCAGCACTTCCTCTAGACGAAGCAAAAAGATAAGATCCCTCTCAAAGTTGATCCCAATCGTCTTGAGGAAGAAAGAGATAAATGGAGCCACCGATCTAATAGCATTGACGAGCATCACCTGATCCTTGGCGAGGTGAACCCCAATCAGGCAGCCGCTAAAAATGACACAAAGAAGGAATTCAGTTCTGTATGAGAATGTGACCAAATTTTCTTTTGTGACACAGAGTCGAAACTGGTGGTGTTAATAGTAAGCTATTATTATTGAGCTATGACATTGAGTTCAAAGCCATTAGTGCCGCATAAAATTCTTGAGGTAGCGTTCCGGAAGTTTGCATGTTTCAGGTGGAAGGGGAGATCGCAAGTGCGGTCCTGTATCTCCTTGGGATACTCAAGGTCTACTTCCAAAATATGACCTATCGTCCCCATCGTATTAGATGAGTTTTCGGAAGTTTCAAACACATCGGCGAGCTGGTATACATCCAGAAATGGGTATTCCAACATTTATCCACAAGCGATGATAGTCCAATCTTTCTGAGGACGTGAGTAGCGTACCGTCATGCAACCTTAGCTGCTGATTGGGATCGACAAAAATGCTTATCTGGGGAGTAGTTTTTCTAACTGAATCAGTCTGGTCCGGTTAGGTAGGAGTATGGGAATGCTTCCTTTGTGTTGTCCCAATTGTAAATGGAACGGGTATGTCGGAGCTGCCTCGGAGCAAGATTACCTACTAGGAAGTCCACCGAAGCCGACATGAACTGTAAAGAATAATGAAACCCAATCTTCATCTTCTTCCTTCATGAACTGTCTGTTGTGGCTTTTTTAACCTTAAACTCAGCATCCATTTCCATATATCGTTCCTTTGTCTGAGAAAACACTCATTCGTCTCATTATTCAACCTTGCCCAAGGATTCTGCCCAGATGACATGCAAATCATGATACTCTCGGAAATTATTAAAAAACGCTGTAAAAAGTTATCCCGGGGCCTCATCTTCCAATTGCATTTCTGCCATGCAGCACCGCGATATTTTTTGCTGGCCCGTATATCAGTATCCTCGATGTTTCGCAAGATACTCTTTCTTCATGAATGGCTAGAGACAGCGCTCGCAGTATTTTCATCCCCGCTGAGACTGATTTTTGCAGATCTTCGATTTACCACATCGTTTTGGTGTTCCTTCATTATAGAAACAGAGTTTGAGAAACAGGTTTGTCGATGAGCATACAAATCGGAGTAGGCTTGGAAAATTTGGTAGGACTGGCCGCATTTGAATGTTTGTTTGATAAGAACGTAGAGGAATTAGAGGCTGAGGTAATTGATGAGGCGGGAGAGGTTGATACACTTGCGAGGCTGGAGAATCCGGTACTGCAGGTGAGGATGCAGTGGTTGGCGGAGCTGGAGAGAGTACTAACTATTGGGATAATTGCTCGTGATTAAGATTTTCAAACCCACAGGCCAGAACCAATGAATAGGAGAGGTTGACGTTGTGGGGACTTGTGGATCGTTTATTAAGAACTCGTCCAAATTAAAGGAGTCGTCAGAAAGATATTGTACTGTAGAAGCTGATATTGTAGGAGGGGTTCTCATCCAGTTGGTGAAATCCTCAAGGGTTGCTCCGGAGGCTGGAATTGGTGGTCCAGGAGAGATTGGTCATAGAATGATCATAGTCTATAAAATAGGAATATAGTACAATAATAACTTTTAATTGTAAAATCGGTTACTTCACTGCTAAATTCAAAGTATTGGATAAAATTAATAAGTATTCATCAGCTATCAATAACTGTTTTGATCAAGTTTTTAATATAAAAAAATCAAATTCTTCGTATGCTATATAGTACTATTAGCCATTAAAAGTATTGAAATCCGTCACTATCTTGAATTTTAGTAATGGGGTATTTAATAAGTTTTATTAATTAAAAAATAATTGAAATTTACAACATCCATTATATTGGTTAAAAATCTTAATAAATGAATAATACAACTTTAAGATGGTAGAATGAAATAGTAATAAGAATCATTAATTAATAGAAATTTGGGCGTAACTCCTAAACTTCCTTATACATTTTTTGTAATTGTTCGTAAACGTTTTTAAATTAAATTAAATGCGCAAATTACTCTGTTCAGATGAATAAAGTTTGTTTGAGAATCATAATAAATTTATTCGCTCATATCTAAGTTTTACAATAATATTTGTCTAATGATAGACATTCCCAATAATTTAAAAACTCTCTTTAAATGAAACCAGAATAATTCAGCTGTGTCATATTCGAGGTTAGAAGGAGTAAAATAATTTTAAATCTATTCATTGCACTTTTTAAATGTAAATAGACTTTGCAGAAAATATGTAATTCTATTCTCTGACTTCATATATCCATTACGTTTAATGGTTCAAGTTTATACCGCATTATCAAAAATTAATTATGTAACCAAATAGCTATAGTTTCTATAAGAGTTAAAGAGAAACCATCATAATTGAATTGTGTCTTTATCATGCAATATGTTAAATTCGGAAGGCTATAATAGATGTTTCAATGGTCGTGAGGTATCAATAATGGCTTAAATGTACGCAAATTAGAGAAATCTGCTTTTTGTTTCTGCCCTTTTCAATGTTGCTTGTGTGTGTAAGCCAATTAGATTTTGGATATAAGGTTAAACATAAGCTAGAAATCACTATCCTATACTACTTGTTTTTTTTACAATCATATTTAGATAAAATTATTCGTATTTACATAATAGACAAATTTTAATTCATCTTGATATGATAGTATATGCACATATTTATATCCCAATATATATTTTTTATCTTATTATTTTGCATATTTAGTCTTATAGGTGTATTGTATGCTTTTTTTATAGAATTGTCCTAAATGTATTTACAGTAGATATTCATTTGTATAATGATTCGAAATTAGGATTCTTTAGTTTAGACTTTATAGGTTCCTAGAGAAAAACTTTAACATTCTAAAAGCATGCAAACGTTTTAGAATGTTAAATTCAAATGAGATAAAGACACCTACGTGGAGGATTGTTATAAATGTAGTTGTTTAATTTTATTTGGATTGGTTTGATCCAATAAGATATATTTTAATCTTTATGTCCAATTGTTTTATCCTTTTCAGTCTCGTTGAATGAGGCGATCAGCTCTTTCCTCTACATTGTTGATGTTGTTGTTGTTCAGCTAAAACAGGAAGTTATATGATTGAGAGAATATATTTTGTATGGTTACAATTAAATCAGAAAATAAATATTTTACCTGCAATATTAATTTTGTTGAACTTTGAACAACTTATATATACGTTAAATATATTTACTTTAGAAAATGTTTAATAAAGCATATTATTATTTTTCTTTTAATTATAAAATAACTTCTCAATTATTACAATAATAGTCCTATTATATATACTATTAACTTTCTGAAATTTAGCAAATAGTTTATCCTGATTCAAGTTGCTATTATGTTATATACATTGAGACCAACGATTTGCTTTAGGTGTTTTCCAAATTGTCGAAGATTTCCTATATATATTTTCTTATTTTAATTAATATGAAGTATTTTGGTTAATATGTTTACGTAATTCATTTTTTAAAAAGGTTCATGTATAGGGGTCGAAGGTTTGCTTTTCTGCACACTCTTGTATATTAATAATACGTTTAATTAAAGTTCAATTTGTGTTTAAATGTGATTGTATTTAATCGTAAAAAATATTTAATTTAAATAAAGTTCATAATACATAAAAGGATCGATAGTGTCGGGAAACTCGAGCCTAAATTTTAATACAATTGTCGTAAATGTTGTTTTACAAAAGTTGAAAACTTCATAATTCGCTGATTTCATCATATTATATATTCCATTTATTTCTTTTATTTATAAAATTAAAAATTAATTAATAATCCTAACATATTTCATCTGTTACACTAAACACTTAATTTAAATTCCTAAGTTGTATTTAACAATTTTGTATCAATATTATGTAAAACAACTTTTTAAAGATATACGTCGTATATTTACAAAGTTTACAAACAAATTGATATACTGATTAAACTAATATTATATATGTATATTTACAAATGTATTAAACAATTTTTTTATAAATGAACAACACTTTTACCATTTTAAAGTGACACATTTTTGCTGCAGCATAATATTTTCAATAATATCTTATTTAATTCAGTTTTTTATCTATTACTAAGAATCCTAAATGTGAAAGCCTTGAATAGTTAATTATAATACAATTGTTATAATTGACAATACCAATTTTACAAGATGGTTCTTTGTTGTTGGTTGCTTAAATTCCATTAACTAGTTTTAAGAATATAGCTGTCAACAAAATTGACATAAATGTGACATATTAGTATCTCAATGTTATTTATATGATTAAAACGATATACGAAAAAATATTTCTATTACATTTTGCATAACATTATACCTAGCAGTACACTATTCAATGTATTTTGTGAAAACCCACCGGACATTCATTATTCAGAACCAGTTTGTAATTCTGACTTAAATAAGCAAAAACGCAACCTATTTAACATACCTACACATTTTAAAGTATTATTCAAACGTTTTCAATACATTTTTAGTCCTGGTGCGAAGCTTCCACCAAATGAAGCTACTCGGGCTTTTTTTGCTGTGGTACATTATTGTAAGGCAGCAAGGTAAGTTGTTTAGTTTTAATTAGTATATTGATACATGTGTATACAATCCAAATAACTTTCATGTTTTCTTTTTAATCGGCTTCTTTCCCACAATCCAAATAACTTTCATGTTTTCTTTTTAATCGGCTTCTTTCCCTCAGTGCAAAGCTCTTGTCCGGGCCCAATATGTCGTTCATTCAATCCGATAACTGCCACTGATCTGGAAGCATCTGGTTTGGTGACACGATCAACAGCGGACTGTCGTAGAGCTTGCATTCCTGGGTAAATAACGATATTTTAAAATGTATTATTTTATCGATATTTTAAAATGTTTTGTTTTATCGATATTTTAAAATGTATCGTTTTATCGATATTTTAAAATGTTTTTTTTATCTATCTATTTTTTTGTTTAATTTAATAGTTCACTACTACAATGCCTGATAGTATATGAGTACGCAGTAAATACAGTAAATATAGTACACATATTTTAATATGTCTTTTAAATTTCTTAAATATTTTAAAATAGAATGTATATCATTTGTTTTTAAAATTATACTGTTATACATATCTTAACTAATAACTCGAACGGCAATACAAGTCGTAATATTATGAAGACACAGAGAAACTGTTTATAATGTTATTATTTGAATTGTAAGATATTGACGGAGCTCGAATTAATTTTATTATTTATTATTTATAAACAATACTAAACAATTCTCATAAAATGTTTATAATATAATGTTTATAACATTTTACAGCCATGCCGAACTAATTGGAAAGATGTGTTTCTGTAAGAAGGTGAACGGAATGGGTACTTCTGTGAATGACACATTATGCAGCTCAGAGTGTTCGAGTGGGGAAACTTGTGGAGGCAAAAATGGATTTCTAACGGAATACAATTTCACGTCGCACATACCTCAGCTAAATCTGATTCTAAATAACGGTAAATGCATCATATAAATAAAATAATTTAAACAATCATGTCAATTTCTGATTTTAATTAAAATAAACTGCACAAATTTGTGGCCTTTCAGGTCCAAGTGGAAGTTGCGTAGACATTGAAGCAAACTGTGCGACACTATTTTCTCAAGGTCATTGTTCAAGCAACCCCGAGTTCATGTTCGCACAATGCAAAAAATCCTGTCATTATTGTGGAAATGGTGAGTTGTATTCACTTAATTATTTAATTCCTCAACTAATTAAAATTACAATAAATGATTATTTAAAAAAATGTTTTTGTGGAATTTTACTCTAATTTCAATTTTGAAAGTTAATATTTATTTAAAAATACAGTTTTTAAATATTTTTTTTTGGAGCAAAATTAAATGAACGAGAACAGTTAAGCCTCTGGTTTGGAACGCCTCGGGTGTTGTCTCGGATCAGGTTCGAGCCCACCCTCGGAATCTCGTTCGTGGCTAGCAAATGTGCTTGTCTTAAGATTAGAGGCCGTTATTGTTAAATATTTTAAATATATCATAAAGGTTCATACAAAAAATACAATAAAATACTATCATTATTTTATTTTAAGTAAATATAAACAAATATACATATTATTCAAACCTTTCAATTTGAATTAAGATAACATTTAATATAAATTATTAAAATATAAATAAATTATTACGGTAATGCATAATGTTCCCATCATTGCGAAATTGCAGAACCTTTTAAATAAAATATATTTTTTGCTTTTCATAAAGTTGGAAAATTCAGATAACGTTTGAAATAGTTCAACATTTTAAACGTTTAAAAACTCTCTGAACCTCTGCGATCTGACCCTCCTTGAACGAAAAGCATATAATAAACATTTTTATTATGCTTTTTTTGTTTTAGAATTAGTGTCTGTCGGTCCCACCTCAAGTTTTAACCTCACAGTTCCAAATCATTTGGGAGGATCCTTCTCGGCGGTTGTCTCACATAACGATGGACAAACGGATACGTTGTCAGAACCAGGAGTTGTGTCAATTGCAATTTCGATCCTAAAAGGTTACAAATAACAAAATGACATGTTATATTCTAATAAAATAAAATGATAGCATATTCTTTTAATTTTATTTTATATTGTATTATTATGTTTTTAATATTTTTTTCATTTACATAATATTCCAATCCAATTGTTTTTTTACAGGCCAAGAAAAAGGGAAAGTCACTGCACAAGCCAACAACTGCGTAGAACAAAACAAGGAGACTTCGACAGAAATAATCGCTGTCAAAAGTATTACATCTCCAAAAGTATCCATGGAAACAATCTTTGTTTGGAATGAAATTGCAAACATTGAGCTGAGCATTGTTCGTGGAAGTCAAATCATGGGATCTATCCAATTCGGAAATCAATACATTCAAGAAAACTTTACATTAAAAGGTTGAATGAAGCTTATTTTATCATTATTTAAAATTACATAATTTTAAAATGTTTTTCATTAACTTTTTAAATTCATTCGATGCCTTTGTATAATTCAAAAATGTAATTAGCTCGCTTTCCAGAGTATACTAAAAACCAATTATTCCTTTTTATGCAATGTATTTAAACATAATAATATAACGAATACCCATATAAAATAATTTTACATTTTTTAAAATAATCATCAATCACATAATATTTCATTTAAACTGTATCAGTTTAAAGTGTGTTAATTAGAATTCAAAAGCGTAATAATCCTCAATATTTGTCCGGTTGTGGAATCATGATATCAAACATTGAGAGTATTTACATTTTATGTAATGTTTTGACACTAAATTGAAAATATATATTTTCTACTTTGAAAATACTTTTAGACGCTTTCGATCAATATAAAATTTATTCTGACGGCGTTCTCAGTGAATATGGCAGTAAGCTGATAGGTCAGCATGTATTCCTGCTTCATGATCAGGCTGTGATCCGCAATGCGACTTTGGTTTATTTCGATGTGTGGCTCTCTGGATCTGGGATTCATTATGTCCAAGTAATATAAACAACATTTGTTGTAAATACTTCTCTTATTAGAAAGCTTATTTTAATGAATCACGTCTCTTCCAATCAGATCTACCGACCCCTGTGCTCTGCTCCCCTCGTATACTGCCACAGTATCAGAGCATGCACCAGCTATACGCCGGACCATGAATGGCGCTGTCACCGAGATTCAAGAGAAGGAGGTGCCTGCAACCCGTCCACAGAAATGTTTAGTCTTAGTCATGGGAAATGCATCCCAAGAACCGGAAGCCTTGCTCCTGCATCAGCTCAAACTGTGTCACGAATTGCTGGATACGGTTTAGTCAGTAGCGTAAGTCTACCTCATTCTTTACAAGACGTGGTGTTTGTAAATAAAACTGTACGGATGCTATTTTTAAACCAAAAATATTTTTCTATTAACTATTTCTATTTTTCTATTCAACATTAATTGTATGTTTTATTTTTTAAACTATTTTTTTCAGATTATGAAAACTTCGGTGACTTCTGGCGAACACAAAGCCTGGTCTGTTCTATCAAACAGTGAACAAGTGGCTGTTGTCATAGGCGATATTCCGGCTGTTTTTTCCAACAATTCAATTTTGAAAGTTGTTCCGTCATCCGCCAAAACGACATCTTATTTTCGAAATGATAAACCCGATTGTAATATAATTTAAAAGTTTTTTTTAAATATTTCACATACTTTTTGTAGAAATACAATATGTTTCATAATGTAAAATGAAATGAAAAACCATGCTTTTAAAATAATAAATGCAAATTAATCATTTGGAGATTGTATCATTTTGAGCTGTTTACATTCAAGCGTAGATTATGTACATTACTATTCTTAATTAAGTATTACCATTAAGCATGTTTGTAACCTTAATTTCAGATAAAGTTTATCTACGTAATCAGGATGATTATCCCGTTTGGGGTCTTATCTATGTAACCAACGGAACACACGAAGGAACAGTGTGCAGTGACAAGATATCCAATGATACGGCCTATTCCATCTGTCGAACAATTGGTATCGATCCAGGAAATGCAACAATTATAACTAACGGAATGTTTGGGAATGGTAAGCAGCATTACCCTTTATAAATTTTATAATTGATAATATATATATAGTAGAAAAATCTTCAAATAATAGTTTGTATTAAAGTAAATATAAAATAATTTTTTGAGTCGTACAGCTAAATAAAACTTAAAATTTAATCTGTTCTTAATTGTTCTTACAACATTTTAACTATACATTATACATTATATTAATAAAAAAATTAAAGTAGTATAGTTTAATTGTACCCTATTTATAAAACATAATCCTAGTTTTTTATCACTTGAAATTGCATTTTTAAGATGTAATAGTTTTAAAATTATGAATCAAAGTATTTCGCAAGATTAAAAAAAGCTAATTAAAATCTAAAAGTGAAACCAAATTTTCTTTTTGATATATTTTCAGACATCAGCAATTTGGTTTTTGAATCTATCAATTGTTCTTCAAGTGCAACTAGTTTCAGTGACTGCACTTTTGGGTCGTGGATCCCAACGACCACTTGTGCCTCCAACATGTCAGCCGCTGTTTATTGTGATCCAGGATCAAATCGTAGGTTAACTACATTTTGATTATTTAAAATTATATGAAATTGTGTGATTACAATAATACAATTTATAAAATTATAAGAAGTTGCGTTTATTTTGACATTGTAAGCATTTTATTATTTGTTTAAGTAGATTTTGGTTTTTATAAATTTCTCAGTACCTAATTTAAAATTTCAGTAAATTATGATGTTAAAATAATGTTTGAAAATGTTTAAACAATTGAAAACACTCTTAATATAAAACAAGTTTTAAACCTTTCCACCCAATCTCTTTATATTAAACAAATTACCACATCAAATCAGTTCCATCGTCCAAGCGTTGGATATATCTTATGTACAGAAAATAATTTATTTATAAACATTTTTGAAAATTTAAAAGCTAAATTTTTGTAAACTATTAAGTTTGATAATTATTTCGAGTATTAAACATACATTATGATTAACAATATGTGTAACAAGTAGGTGTATATATAATTTCTAAAAACATAATTGTGTTTAAGGTATACATATATTATAAAGGTGATAATATTAAAAATAAATAATAAGGAGTGGCATTTATGACACTTAGTCTTTTTTTGTTTATTCAATTCACAATATTGATATAAACAGTTTTTACAGTAAACTGGGTAAGTGAAAAACTTTCTATAATACTGAGTGAAAAATAGACAAATGTAATGTAACTTGTAAACTATT
>JAUZNC010059039.1:0-10586 GCA_034780395.1 Vannuccia rotundouncinata
CACTTTTGCAAATAGACATTAGAAATAAACCAAGCGTCATCCTTCGCGAACAGGTCAAATTTGTGCAGCAATAAAATTAGTTGATTGAAACTAGGCTGGATCTTCTCACCTCCGTTCAAACCCAGATAGAGGAGGTGTACAACATCCAAGTTCGTTTTGTTCTGAAATCGCTTAACTATCGTCTTTCCTTCACACCGCTTCAATATAGAAATGGCTTCTGCGATACAAAATAAAACAGTCTAATAATTTACTATCTTATCTTCAATATCTTCACAACTACATAATATGTCTTCTCAATATAAACTCAACGTAATTTAATTAACCAAATTATAAAATAGATTGTAGTTGTTATAATTACCGTCAATGCCCAAGACTTTCCCGAAACGCTCGGCAACTTCGAGGATTTTATAGTGATATTTATCTCCAGGGATCCATCTTCTCTCACTAGAAATAATAGGTTCAATTAAAAGTATGAAAAATACAGGGTTCCCACTCTTTTCTCCATTTGAAATCCATTTAATTTAATTTCAATTCATTTGGATATTAATATATATATTTTAAAAAAACGTAAACATTTCAAAACAGATAATAGATTCGTAAAAATAACACAACATAACATATCATTCATTTTGTGGTATGAGCTAAAACAATTTTTTGCCATTCTGACTAATAATAATTATTATAGAATTAAAATTCCATAAAAGGAATAGTGGCCCTGAAAATAATCTCGTATTTTAAAATTTGAATAAAGCAATTTTCTCAATAATCAGAATTACCAAGAGTCATACTTAGTTAGCTATTAAAATCTGCGAGTGTAATTCATTGCAATGTTCTCGACTCTCATATTAAACTAACCAATCAGCCAACCAAGTCTTCAACTTACAACTCTTCTAGAAGTGATCGGGCTTGGTCGAAGTGACCCTCTTTCGCGTTAACATTGGCCGCCGTTATCAGAACATGTCGGGCTCCTCTCTTCAAAGCCAGCTCTATTAGTTCCTGCTCCTCCTGTTTCCTTCCGTTATCTATGGCGTCACAAAGTTTCACCATGTCGTGACGCTCAAAACGCTGTGAACACAGTAGAAGAAACATTACAAATATTTTGATATATTTGATTAATATTAAACAATCCCAATAAACTAAATAAATAGAATCAAAAATAATTTTTTTAATGTATATATATTTAAAAACCAAAAACTTACCTCAGGAGACGGCTGTAACAGAGAAAAGAAGAGAGAGAGAATAGTATAAAAATATTTTAAACTGTATAAAAGAAAAATATCAGATAAAACTAAACGATATGGCGGCTTGTGTTTTGACAACTAATATAATGCTTATACTATAATAATGTTTATATTAATTATTATATAAGTAGTAATGGAAGAGTCGATTCTGAAATGAGATGACCGGTCATGTGAGGACAAGGACCGGGCGGAGAGGGGGAGGTGAAAAAAATTTCACCGGGGAGGGAGGGGAATGGAGTGGGAAGATGGGGTATTATAAACATTCAATTATATTTAAATACTATTGCATTTGATAACCAGGTTCATTTCCACAAGTTCATCGAATATCCAAATACGCTCGATTGCCAACATTGCATACTTATATTTCTGCAGGATTTGACTTACACTCTGCTGAGAAAATCATTATTCCTGCAAACTTTGGAAGTTCTTTGATATCATTAGACATTCAGATTTGTCTAAATTCTATTCAAGTTGGAGGAGGTGTTATTAACGAAGACTATTCAGGAATAATCTCTGTTTTACTATTTAATTTAGGATCTAAACCTTTCAAGATAAATGTTGGTGATGAGATTGCACAATTCATCTGGGAATGTATTTATAAACCAATTATTTATGAAAGCTGTAATCCTATATTATATAAATGTCTTGTATTCAATTTACATTAGATTTTCCCGATTTTGAAATTGTTCAACGTCCATTGAGTAATGTCCATGTAGTAGAACGTGCAAATCTGGTTAAACATTTATATACACATAAAGGAGAATTGATCTTTAAATGTCTACACAGTAAATGTGTTTTAAAAAGTTACCGATTATTATCCTCATATTATATATATATATATCCTAATATCTTTAGATAGACTACTATTTAATATCAGTTATCTATTGTTATTATTTATGTGCGATATTCCATTTTTTGAATTAATCCTATTAAATCAATAAAATAAACACCTACTTTGATATTCTCTTGTAAAAATTCAAATTCTTCCTGAAAATAATCCATAAAATACATTTTAACGTCACAAAATATTGATATCATTCAGTTATAAATTATTTACTATTGAATATTGGTCAGTTTGCCGGTCTAGAAAAATAATATAATATATAATATAAGTCATTGATTGATATGCAATTAATTAGAAAGTTGAATTCTGATAATAACAGTTAAAATTAAATTATGCATAGAAAAATTAACCCACCTAACTACCTATTTATCAACAAAAAATAGTTGCACATACCTTTAAAATTTGCAGGTTCTCGAAGCCTTCAAATATATGATTGAAGTCCATAGTTGTACGGAATGATTCTTTAGACTGTAAAATAAATTAAAACTTCATTTGCTTGTTACGAAAAAAATTTCGTTTGCTTTAAAGTTCTGTTCATCTCGACTCCAACAACTTCTTACTGATTTGTGTGATGTTACTGTAGTATTGCGAATATTGGTTTAGGGGATTTATGAAAGTTAATATCTATCTCATTCTATGATTTGTTCAATAAAAAATATCGATTTTTAAATGTCTGATTAAGGCAGATATCTTTTGGTTTGCATTATAAGCGCAACCAGTTATATTATAAGGGCTAAGAAACAGTAATTGATTTTTTTAAATCAGATAAACTTTTGTTAGTGCGAATCTTAATGAACGCGAAAAGATATAAGAAAGCGTGAATCGGCATAAGAGCGAAGCTGAATGGGCAAGTGCTGTTTTAGTTCCAAAATATCACTTTTTGACCATTGAGTGATTCCTGAACCTACCCTATCTGATAGATTATGGTGATCTTTCTCTCTGTTGGTTATACTTTCATAGAATATCAGATGCTTCCTAAGATATCATATTCACTAAAAACATAAATTTTGACATGTTCTTTATTTAGAAAAATGTCTATGACGTCATACATGGACCTTTTATTCAAATTTGAAATTTGTCATGCTTATTGATTATAGGGAAGGAGGCGTGTCCAGATTTTCTGGGACTTTAGTATGTTCATCTTGTCATTCAATAATAACGTGTCGTTGTGTAAAGTTTCAGCTTGGACCTTTTATTTCCAACTTTAGTTTCAAAATACTGGACTATCGATATAATACTGGACTAATGACATAATACACAAACATTAGCATAATCGTCTTTTACCAAAATGTTTAAATTTAAACAACAGTTGCAGGAATGCATTCTGCATTAATGTTGATGTTAATAAATAATTAAAATGTCTATATTTGTCAATTTCAACAAAACATGAAACTGAATTTATTAATTCACTGACCAGCAATGCATAGAAGAAAAAAGCAGGTTTACTGTATCTTAAAACCTGTACAAGTATTTATCTTCAACACCATAGAAAGGAACTTACGTAATTTCTCATCAGTGATAAAAATTCCCTGACAACGTCTGCCTTATGCGTTAGCAACGCGGCTTCCAGAACTACCAGAACAATCCTGGGGAAGAAGGCGTTAAGCGACACGAGTAGGTCAAACACCACGGCAGGTGGAACATCGCGATATAAAAAGAAATCATGAACAAAATGGCTTCCTCTCCTACCCAACAAGAAGCTTGAGAGCACATTGACGTGGGACGAGGCGAGTTGCAGAGCTTGCGCCAGTTGATCGTGAGCGATTAAGTACTGGATCTGACCTGTTTTGATTACTGCCTGGTATTTGATCAAAAAGGGCTGCAAGTGAAGAAACGATTTGACACTGGTAAACCATTTGATATTATATTTAAACCTTTTCTATAAAGGATACAGATATTGGAGCTCACATTAGTCAATTTTTTATCGATGTCTTTCACGGATTCTCCATCCTTCATCAAGTTCTCTATAGCTTGACTCAGGAGTTTAAAGGGGAACACAGGAGAAGTATCCGTGTTAAGGAAGATGTAGGTACCTGCAAAGTTGAAACAGATGATGTCAATTATTATAATAGAAGTTCATCTCAATGATGCTTAATGATGCTAAATTATTATATTATTGTCTCAATATTATGTAACGGAATATTTTGCCATATCTTTTACAGAAATTGCTGCTTAATTGAACATCCGTGGCCGTATTGATCAAAATCCGAAATTTAGGAAGTTGCTATTTGAATTTAAAACAGCATTTCAAATATAATACAACATAAAATTAGATAAATAATCATATTTTAAATCATTGTCAATAATATTTAAATCTGAACGCATCAACAAATCAATAGAAATTCCATCCATAATAACCTCAATGGGAATCTATCGAGCATAGATCATTGATATCGTAATAAAATTTATCTAGATTAGCAAACTAAATTAAATTATGGCGAATTAAAAACAGACAAAATGGTGAAATCTTGTGCGTCCCATAATTTTACGTAGACCAAATTGGTCAATATATCTTTGCACAAGTAAGTTCTTTTAATTTTTAAAAGTATTATCAGTCCTTAAAGTCGTATATGCTATATTTATAGAAATACTTTTTCTGGAGAATTGTTTATTTAAGTCAGTTTGATATAGATTTACCCGTTTTTATTTTGGAAACTGTCTTACGTCTAAAACGTAGTAGTTTGCCAATCATGAAAAGTTAATTACGCTATCAATGGCATAGATGATCTCTCAGATAATTTTGAGACGACTATTTATAACAGTTAAAAATAAAATTATTTGATTTGATTATAAACTTCTTTATTAAATAAATTTTCGACCTTACGTCGTGTTCACGTTAAAGTATTAAATATTAATTATATACGATATCGTAAGTACGTATCATATTATATAGAATTCAAATAATTTCAATCAAAATTGTATACCTATGATAGATATAATATAGTTAGCTAAATGCTTATATTAAATAGTAATAATTTTAATCAAAAATGATTTACTTTTAATTATTACATAATGAAACTTCATATTGCCTACAACATAATCAAGAGATATTTACTATTTATAATGACATAATAGTTGTAAAACCTCTGAAATCAGAAATTTAATACTTTACTTACTAACCTTGAGTCTTATGTATGCCGGCAAGAAGAGCATAAAATCTGAAGATATTCATATCATAATCCCCTCTATTGTTCACATATAGTTGTATAATTTTTAAAAACTCCGGCAAGTAAGCTAGGATAAAATAAAGAAACGAATACTTGATAAAGGAGGAATCTGGTTAAAGGAAATGAAACACTGTATATAAAATTGATATAGCATTATTCTAGTTATTATTCCGTACATTAACGATTATAATATTATTTGCAAATAGTTAGAAAACACTTTATAAGCTCACCAATATTCTTCACCTCACAAAGCATGCTACAAAGCATATGATCCCCAATTGTAAAACCAACAAAGAAAGGGCTGTTGAGAAACTTTATGATGGTCTTTACGGGCTGAAAACCAAATCAAAACTTAAATAATATAAATAAACAAAGTAGTTATAAATATACAAGTATTAATCTAATATAACATATTTCTACTACTTTTAAGTAGTATTACAATATATAATATGTATTTACAAATTAAATTATGAAAATCTAAATTTATTAAAAAAATTAAAATAATTACAGAAGATTTAATTAACTGAAAACAGAAAGATTGTGACATAGAATATAAAAATGTAAATTATGGAGCTATTCATAGTCATAGAGATGTTTAGTTTACATTTTCAGAAATATCCTATATGTACTACTTTGATATAGAGTAAGTCCGACAACTTACCGCTTCATTGATGACAAGAGTGAGCAATAATTCTTTGGAAATTCTCAGGTCCAGTCGCCCTGGATTGACGACATTGAGTATGTTCACTGAGGGATCAAACATCTTGTCGTTTATGGACTTCAGGACTACTGGGATGATTGCCGACTCCAAATCACTCTCTTGCAGATCGGATAGGACTGTCTTGAGAAGCTGTATTAAATATTATAAAGGTTTAAACAATAATTATGTAAGTAGATTTTAAAGTCAGACCCAGTACCGTAAATCATACCTCTTTCACATCGATTGAATCAGGGTTCTTGTGAGCTGCCATAACGTATCCTTCCAGGAGGGCATCCAGTGGTATGGTGTTCAAAGAGTCTTCCATAGCTTGAGTCATGCTTTTGGTCTCTCCCTTGCTCGCATAGGCCAGATATTTCGCTTGGTGTGTCACCGAAGTGACAGATATATTGGAAGAAGACATGAGTGCTTGTGTTTTCTCAGACAGCTCGGTGTTGCTGAAAAGTGGCTTTATTGGTTAAAAATAGTTTTTTTGTTGATATTAACAGATATTAAAATTTCTCACCCAGAACGAATATAACCAGCAATAAGTTGACTGAAAATTGTCTCGTCAATTTTACTTCCAATTTCAGTTATCTTGGAGAGTACCCACCTAGCCAATGATAAATTGGGAACCTATTATTGCACAAAAAAGCAATCTATGTTTTAAATATATCAAACAACTCACGGCGAATGTTGCATTTCTCCTTTACTACATAAATATTCTAAAATAGTGGTGTATGTTTGCTGCAAAACAGATTGAGAGAAGAAAATAAAATCAATAGATTTCCAATAAATCGATATTCACATTATTATTATACAACCTACACCATCAGGTGAAATATTTTTGGCTTCCATACTCTCTAGCAGTTTTACAACATCGACATCTGTATCCGCAACAGTGCAGGCTGCCAGATATTTGTTGTATATGTTGGTGTCCTTTTCAAATTCTTAAATAAGATACAAATGTGTAGGTCGCGAAGTTACCGTTAAAAGCAACACAACAAACCTTTCTCATTTAGAATCCGCCACACGTTTGCAGCAATAACTGATCGAAACCTTTTAGAGATGACATTCTTTGCAAGGATATTGTCCAGGAATTCCTTCACTGTATGATTAGGATTATCTACAATCGTACAATAAAAATGCAACTTCGTTCAAAATTGTTAATGTTCAGAAGAATTGGAATACAGTGAACAGCAATCATATCTGTCAGATATTGTTATCGGTTTCAATCAGAATTTGAGAATTTTAAATGCTATTTAAACGTACCACTTTTATCCATTGCAATAACCATTTGAGACAAGAGTTCTGCTTGGTTGAACAAATGGAATTTATCTGAGACTGTTTCATTGTTTACTTTTGTTGCGGTTATTGGTTCAATAGTAGAAAATAATCGCAATCTGCGAAAGAAAAACATACAAATAAAAATTGTATTATAATAATAAAATTTCTGAATATAATTCAATTGTTAAATTAAAATCATGTTCCTTATTTATCTAGTAATTAAAACAATTATATTTTCCAATTGGTTAAAATTGAAGTGTTAAGGTTGTTAAAATAGTTAAAGTTGTAGTACTTAGTCTTATTAGTCACCTCCATGACCAGCTCTTACAAAGACCTTCCACAAACAAATAAATTATTGTAAATATATTTTATTATATTTGTTTAAACTTATTACAATAATAATATCAATAATAAAAAAATACCATACTATTTTAAAATGTAGATGTCCTCAGTTTTTATACATAATTTTCCCTGATTTAATCATCTTTTTATTCAGGATGCATTCTATGTAGGCTGACAAGGATATACCCAGTGTACATTATACACCCAACCCTATCTTTCATTAGTTAAATTGGAGAAATATTGATAAATATCTAGAGTACAATTGTTATGGAATACATACTGTAAAAAGTTTTTTTTAACAGCCCTTTATTATATATATTTTTGTATGCCAATTTATCTGTAATATTTTGGTGGATTAATCTGTCATGGGCTGGATGGAATGCAGATGGGTCTATAACCAGTGACCAACTCATACAGAGACTAACTGCTGCAGGCCTCACAGTGCTTAACAACAACAAAATATATAGGAAAGTATGATAAGTAAAAAATTATCTGCAACTTAATGCATCCCTTATATCTCAGGATTTAGACTCCCTACAGACAAATGACTTACCATTAGAAAACTCATCAAAGAATAATACTACATTGTTCAAAAAAAAAGATTACATCATTGATCTAAAAATAGCAAAAAAAACTTAAAAATCAGACAATTTTCTAAAAAATCTATCCATCACTTATATATAATATCTCAGGATCTAGACTACCTACAGACTAATGAGATTTCTAATGCCATAATTCACTAGTCTGTAGGTAGTCTAGATCCTGAGATGTAAGTGACAGATAAATTTTTCAGAGGATTTTTGATTGTTATGTTTTTTGTTAATTCAGATCAATGACAATATCTTTTTAAATTTTTGTGAAAAACATATTCGTATTTGTTGAAGAACATACCAATGGTATAAGTCATTAGTCCATAGGTAGTCTAGATCCTGAGATATAAGTGATGGATAGATTTTTCAGACAATTATCTAACTTTTATTCTTTTTTCTATTTTATTTTTTTATCCATTTTATTTTTAGATAAGCTTTCTAATGGTATAAGTTTGCAGGTAGTCTAGATCCTGAAGCAGGATTCATACAGAATAATTGTAATAAAATTCCAGGACTTTTCCAGGATTTCCAGGAAATTTATTTAATATTTAATGCTTACTATCTTGATTTTGAGCCATATTCTCTCACTATTTATTAAAACAAAAATCACTTAAATTAAACTGCATGATAAATTAAGAAATAGGCACTTGCAACTAAATTATTTTACCAAGCAACTGAAGCCAAACATTATAATGTTCTAGAATAAGTGCAAAAGAAATTTGACATGTAAAATTTGTCTACAAAACTTTGTGTCAATATTGTAATTGCAATTTGAACAATTAAATGAGATATCACATCATGCAAAAATTGTAACAAAAATACATGTTTATATATACAATATCTTGTATTTGTACTTTCAAAATATAAATAAATAATTCATTAAAACAAATGGGTCTAATACATGTTTCATAGTTATAAATATAAAACAAGTTAATATTTGTATCTCTGCTTTGAGTTGGAAGAACAGAGTTTACACTGAAACCTAAACTACAAAAACTTGTTTTAGTTAATTTTCCTCACTTCTGTGGGTGCAGTTTAAACATATTCAAAAAAAGTGCTGATACAAAGTGAGATTAAGTTTTATACCCCTATTTTCATTATAATTTGAGTAGCTTAATTGTTTTTGTATATCATAGGTATAAAACAAACTATAGTGCAAATGTAGCTTTAATATAGTCAACAATTACAAACTATTAAAAACATGTTTTAGTTTTTGGAAAATTATCATGTATTTATGCCCATGTACTGGTTTGCTTTTTTAGGATGATAATCCCAAGTAAACAATACAACATTTTGATTTGTGCCCAACCTAATAGATATTGCATTAGGCAGGGCACAAAGATGTTTTGTTTACCAGGATTATCATCCTTAAAAAGGCAAACTGGTACAAGGGCATGAACACATGATAATTTTTCAAAAACTGAAATAAGATTTTAATTGTTTGTAATTGTTGACTTAATCTCACTTTGAATTGACACCTTTTAGAATATGTTTAAGCTATGCCCACAGAAGCAAAGTTAATGAACTAAAATTTTTTTTTAATTTCTTGGTTTTTTAATAAACTGAAAGAATATTACATAGTAACATAAAAATAACAAAATAGATTGTATATAAACATGTTTTTTTGTTACAATTTCAACATGATGTGATTATCACATTTTTTCAAATAATATTATTTTTTACAAAGTAAGTAATCATACTAAATTAGCAACACATATTGTGATTTCACAACACTTTTATTTGCTTAGGATTTTATTTCATTTTTGTTGAAAAATTTTTGATAACTGGTAAAAATCTTGAAAAATTTAAAATTCATGTGTTTAAACCAGGTAATTTGAGATATGCCTACTACCCAGTAAACAATAAATCATTTGTGCCATGCCTTATGTCTAGTAATTGCAAAGTGAGGCTTGTTTGATTTTAAAATCACTGCTGAATATATTTTTCATATTAGTGAGGAATATAAGAAATCCAATTACTTTATTAGTCATAACTCATTTTAAATAATTTTCAAATTAACAGTCTAATAGCAGGCCCATAGCAAAATCTTTTTCATTGGGGGGCCACTTTTATAAAAGACACTATGGTATAACCAAAATTATAAATATTGCTATGCTCCCAAAAAATTAATTTAGTTTAGGTATACATGAAAAAACATTTATTTTGCCAATAATATGTTTTGCAAAAGTTTATTAAGAAGTTTTATTTTAGAAATTTAGACAAAGAAATAGAAAAAAGACCTATATGGTTATAACTTTTTTGATGGTGGACCAAACAAAAAACTAAAGACATATTTGGAATTCTAAAGTTATTTTGAATATTTTTTTTAATATAAATGTTGTATATATGAGTAATTTAATTTTTAACTGAACCACAGGGTTATCATTTTGTTTTTTTAATATCAAATTCCCTGATATT
>JAUZNC010059040.1:0-46847 GCA_034780395.1 Vannuccia rotundouncinata
ATTGGTAAAAGTTTTCAAAGCACTCATCATTGCGTATCCCAGCCAATACCTTCAGTGTCAGCCGAGCACAGTTTTCGCCATCTGTAGCTGACATTTTAGAACTTTGGAGCGTCTTCGATAAATTATCACTGTGTGAAAATAGAAGTTCGCTAAGATGTAACCCAAAGAAGAAATCAAAAGTACACATTTGGGCTTGGCAACCAATTATACGACTGCGGATTTCTGTTTGGAGACCTCGGCCTTCGAGACTGGCATCCCATGTATCTAGTAATGCTGTGTAATTATCAAGAACTCGCTGAAAGCATTCTGAAAATCATAATCGGCCAAGTGTCGTTTTATCTAGTCACACTTTTTTTTCCAGCTAGGCGCATTTTTTTCTTTGAAAAAAAGTGGGAGGGCGATCGCCCCCCCTGCCCCCCTACTCCGCGGCCCCTGACTCTTATTGGATAAGAATTTAATCCGTAAAGGTGAGGGGAAATTTAACATATAAAGGTTCGCAAAAATTTAACTGGTAAAGGTGCGGAAAAAATTAACTAGCGAAGGTGCGTACTAGTCGAAGTGGTACTCGCCCGCACGCCCTCTCGCACCTTTACTAGTTAAATTTTTCCTTTGTTGGTGTAGACCTGGTCCTTACAATACTACTGACCTATTTACTTAATACAAAACAATACCCAAAATTTGACATTTGCACAACAATCTTTCTGAAAAAAGAATTTATAATTGATATTCTGTCCCACGTGTACTCTGAATCGTTGATTGATCTTGATCTTCCTCACTTTTTTGTTCTTTGGTTTAAAATATATCTCCTCACAAATCGTCGACAGTTCGTTTCCATTGAGGGATAATCAAGTAATAAATTAACGTCACATTTGGTGTCCTCAATTGCAGTACTTTCCACATCAACTTTTTATGTTTACTACTTGCGTTTACATATCGCATCACTCGTGTAATTTGCTGTAAAAATATGCTGACGACATGATACACTCAATGAATCGTACAATCGAAAAAGGATCACAATGAACCAAATTGCAAACTGGGTCGCATTCAACAATAGTTTTTCATATTGAAATTGCAGTTCATAAAATCTCAATCAATATTACTCACATAAGCAAAAGTACAGACACCTATAAATCTAACAACGATGACATAAACACTGTTTCTGCGCTCCTAAACCAAATTGGTGCCAAAAGTCTGAGATAAATGATCCTAAAATACATAAAGGCCCAGCAAAAACGTCAAATTTCTAATTATAAGAAAGGGGATTTATTAATTCATTTTTCATATCCACCAGAAACAATAGGGTTTGTCCTGTTTTCTAAATTACTGAAATGGAGATTTGCATTATGTTATGATTTTAATTTATTGACAATATTTAAAAGTCTTAAAATGAGCGTTTTTGGATTGAGGGAGACCTTTTTCGACTGCGGACACAGTAAAATCGTTAAAGCTTTGGGATTATTTATATTCGTTGACCAGCTATTAAAATGACACTTTATACAATTACTATCATCGAGTAAAATATTTGAATTAGTTAAATATAGTAAGCTTAAAGGCTTCATTATGAATGTTAAAATTGTACTGTTCAAAATATGATATTCAATGTTTATTTTACCTATTCAATAATTTGGAATTCGAAATGTGTATTTGGATAATTTCGTTTCATTTTTAGAACAATATCTAAGATCCCATAAATCTGACAAAATTATATAATGAACATTTGATGTCTACACTGATCAGATATGAATGATTAATTATTCATTGAAATTGAAATTATTATATATTCTTACCAACACCAGTCGATTCCATTCGGCTGGCGGTGTTGACCGTGTCTCCAAACAGACAATAACGAGGCATCTTGAGACCCACAACTCCTGCAACACATGGGCCAGAATGGATCCCAATTCTCAGTTTCATCTTTTTGTCCTCTTGATCCCGAACTGTAAAACTACGTATGGCGTTGAGAAGATGCAGGGACATCGAGGCTATTTCACCTGCATGATTGTCTCCATTCCTGCAAATTATTTGTCAATTCGTTAAGATATCATTTTTTTGTAACTGGGATTAATAAAATTTATTTTTATTGTATGAAATGCAAATAATAAATTTCTGAAACAGATAAAATACAATTAAATGTTTGTAGTGTGAAATAATCTCAAACACGACAGCATAGTATTACACACTCTGTTAGTATATATAATCTCATATATATTACTTAAGATGAATCATTTATAATGTTCTCTATATAGACAGATTTGATCTCCTGTCTCGTTAGTTGCTCAATTATTTGTTTCTTTTATTTATTTTTTGAAAACTACAAAATGAAATTAAGAAGAGAAGCAGAAAATATAGGATAACATTGTAGTTCCAAAGACCTAATTATGAATTTCCTTTAATTAAAAAAAATTATCTACATTTAAACTGTTTTAATAATTATAAAACTGACCTTTCGGGTAGGCCACTAGCCACCATGTATGCATCTCCGATAGTTTCCACTTTATAAACATCATATTCTCCGATAATAGAGTCAAATAGAGTATATAATTCATTAAGAAGTTGAACAACCTGAAAGAAGATACAAATAATTATGAACATGTTGATATAAATATACTTTTTTTACTTTCAGAGAGAACCTTTTTCAGATTGTTCAGTAACTACTTGAAATCAAAATTTTCAAAAATGTAACTGCATTTCTATTTTTTACATTTAGAATAGATTTGGGCAACTCAAATTGACGGAAAACACAAAAAAATATAATTCAATATAACTCAGAATGAAATAGATTACATGGGAATTTACAAAGCCAGTAATTATTTTAATATTGATAAATTCAGATGATAAATGTCATTGTTCTTTATCAAAACATTACAAATGAAATTTACCAATTTCAGTTATTATGAAAACGTTATACTTTAGTTGATATGATATTTTCTAATAAGATTTTTAATAATTTTATTACATATATCGAAACCATTACATTGGAACCAAACTAACGTATTGAAGGATGCAAAATGCTCCATCTAACCGGTTATAAATTAAACTGATCAATTTAAATTTACTTTAACTAAATAGAAATTACGTTACACAATGAGGCAAAAAGATTGATTAATATGAAATTACTTCACAACAATGGTTGGTCAATTATAAAACGATTTGTTGATGAAAAAAATCAAATTACTTTTAACAATAGCATACGTGTATTAGTATTATCTTTCTTATGACCAATTGATGATGAAAGGGTACACTTAAAATTAGTTAAATCAGTTACAGTCTTGCGAAAAATAAGAATATTGAAAAAATTAATAAGTGAACGTATGTATCGAAAATCAATTTCACGCTATTTTTTTTTATTTTTGTGGAAAATTCACTTGTTACAATATTAAAAATTCGCGAAACAATTTGAATTTTTCGAAAAAGTCAAGAGCTCGATTTTCATTGGCTAATTGTGGGTGGCTTTAATCAACATGAAATATTTTTGCTTGGATGTTCACATTACACACTACTGGAAAAAATTAAACAATTTTCTTGACATATTTAAGCTTGAATTTTAACTTATAAAGTGCATACTTGAAGTACCCTTATTTATTTTTACAAATACATTTTTATTAAACTTTTACTGATGGTATAAAAAAATCCAGATTTTAAAATGTTAATTGCATTTCTATTCACTAAAGAAATCAAAATATTTATTATTACAAGTTTACGGAAAAAACCTTCACGTATAGCAGTCTAATTCAATATGATATACAAGATGTGGAAAAATTTAGACATTCAGTTGATGCATTATAATATTTCATTGTACTTTATTATAATACGAGGGGCTTTCATATGTTATCGCAAATCAAAGCAATACTCTACAATATAACAGTCTAACAATATTAACAGTCTAATTCAATATCTCTATCAATACAGGGACAGCGGAGCTGGGGGGGGGGGGGGGCTAGGGGGGGCTCAGCCCCCCCCATATTTTTTTACTCAAAGTTTGGCGCCCCTGGAGAATTTTGGCCCCTCTTATAAATAGTACCATATTATATTCCCACCGAATAACACTATTACTAAATAAATTAGTGTGATCAGAAAAATGATAAAATCTATGGACCAATACTATTTAGTATTTATATATTTTGTGAAAAATAGCTTTATCTTATTTCATACACATTACATGTTCGTGTGAAGCATATAATTTGTTACATAAGACAATCAAATTCTACTGAAATGTACATACATTTATCATTGAAGACATACAAATTGGTTATATTGTACGCTGGAAATCATTGTATTTTATAATGAAGCAGCTTATATGGCTGTCCAATTCTTTAAATACACGTATAAAACAGTTTTGTATGTTGTATAAAAATGAGTTCATCATTGTTGTTGTTTTGGAATATGAAATTTGTACAAAAAATTTTCGATTTTTGATTTTTAACTATGTTTTTTTATCCTCTCGAAACCACTATTTTACAAGTTGTAAACTATTGCTTATAATTTCCAGACAGACTATCTCCTGCATCTAAATTTGCTTCTATGTTTCATAATTATTTCAAAAATGATTTATTTAGGAAAATATTGTACGCGCGCAATGATTTATAGTGACAACATAGCGCCTTTAAAAGCACAAGAATGTTTTAGGAGCCTCTTCCTTGCTCTTGGGGATGAACCACACTCGAAGTCTTCGTGTCTTAGAAGGTGCATCTGCCAATCTAGAATGAGAAATTACTCAAATCTACCTTCACTTTTGGGAAATTTTATGAGAGTTTTGGTTTTAACATAATTTTAGTGTGCGAATCCAATTTTGCAAACTGACAAGTGCTCCCTGGTGATCGTAATCTGCAAATCAAATATGGCCGCCATGTGAACTCGGTTGAAAATCGAAACCCTTCAAAATCTCCACACTGTTTAAGAAAGGATAGAACACTTCTGGCTCAGGAGCGGACAGTGCAGTTTGATAGAAAATTTTAGGAATAAGCTCAAAGACACTCCTCACGAGACTAGATGCAAATGGGGCAGCATTGAAGAGGAGCACAATGTAGTGACTCCAGAATTCGCCAAGTGGGAAATGACAAAAAAGTAGCTGTCTCCAAAGATCTCCCACTTTTTTTACCAAGACAGTAACGGATTTCTTAATGGCTGATAGCACTATGTTGCATATGGAGAATTCGATTGTCTAATCTAATTAACCAAAATATATAATAAAATAAATAAATAAAATTTATAGAGTTTAGAGTTCCAACTATACCAACGCACATACGTCAACGCCCTACCCATTTGGAATTTTCCGTGGATTAAAATTTTCGCGAAAGTATTTGTAAAGTATATTTTCTAACAGTCGAATATCTTTCTATACAGTTTGTAAATATTTCCAGACATTTTAAAAATATGTCTAGACAGTATTTGTCATAAATTAGTTCCTACTACTACCACGCACCAACCCGGCCCACACCTCGCTCTCATCGGAATTATCCAAGGAAATAAAACTTTTAGATAGACATATAACTCAAATTTGTAAAGTACCATCCCAAAAACACTAAAAATCTTTTAAAATGTTTAATTTTATTTACATTTAGTAGATTTTAACGAATTATTTAAACATTTATCATATTTTATAGAATTTTATGAAATTTTTACAAATTTTATCATTGCTACATTCTACAGCACGGTGGACGATAAAGCTGTGTGCTTCAGTGCTTTCTCCCTGCTCCAATGAGGAAGCTGACTCGAGGATCTTGGCTCAGCAAAAACACAAAAATGTGATAATCCGTAATGTAGATACCGACGTGGTGGTCTTAGCAGTAGCCAAATTCTTGCAGATTGTTCCGAAAGAAATGTTTATTACTTCTGGTACTGGTACAAACAACAGACACATTGAGGTACACCAGATAGTCAGCCGCAGTTCGGCAGGGAAGTCGGATTTTTCCATGCATTTACAGGCTGCATATTTTGATGCTACAGACGCCTTCCACGCACTGTTTGGAGGCCTCCTGTCGTACCGAAAACAGTGATTGAGACTCTGGAGTGATTTGTGGTCGTAATGTATGACCGCAACAGTAAACTAAGGAGTAGATGCAGCGAGGAGCTACCTCTTTTCCAAAAAGTCTAGGGAGATCGAAAACACTGACGACTCCAAATTTTACCTTAGTCACGACACTTCCGCAGGCTCTGAACCACTCAAACGTACTTTAGTAGATTTCTGTCACTGGTCTGATACATGGCAACTTACTATTTCCCACAACAAATGTTTCACCCTTATTGTCGCTCCTTGTACCATTCCTACTATTCCTCACACTGCTATCACTTCTGTCTCCAGGATGTGCGATCTTGGAGTCAACATTAATAACGATATTAAACTTAGTGTTCACTGTAATATTATCACCAAAAAGCCTATGTAAAAGCCTAACATATTTTTCGATGTTTCAAATCCAATAACCCTGATCTTCTAATAAAAGCGTGTATTTGTTATGTCATCCTATTCTTGAATATTGCTCCCCTACTTGGTCGCCTACTTGGAAGCCATTTATTCCCTCACCAGATTATTGGGGTTGGAAGAAGTTTGACATACAATAGGGAGTTGTATGGACCACGCTTCCTGACGCCACCAAGCTTTTTTACGAGTTGCTCAGTTGCAAGTGCAAGAAGACCTGCAAGGGGAACTGCAAGTGTCACAGGGCAAATTTCAGTGCACTTCACTGTGCGCTTGCGATGGACAGTGTTATGGAACAGTGTTTGAAACTTAAGCAAGATTTTATGTGCAGACCAAACTTTTTTATGACATATTTTTTTATATAATATTGCATTTGTTACAAATTAGAAAAAAATGTTCTGTTTTGTACCGAGATTTTTATTCAGATATTATTTGTATATTACTTCGAAAGATAGTTGTGATTGGACACAACATTTGCTTTTTTAGGAGAATTTTTACATTTTTGTTTTTATAATAAAACTTGCACAATGACCCTAAAAACGTGGTGTTTTTCATTGCAATTACATCCCTACCTGCCTATAATCCTATCCTCACAGGCAGTTAAAGACCAACATTTTGAAATCCAATATGGCCAACAGCGAAAGTACAAAATAATGATTTTACTGGATTATTTGACACCGAAAATGGGTGGGTAGTAACTGAAATCATATATATCAAAGTATGTCATATATGGCGGCCATATTTAAATTCAAGATAGCGGACTCCAGGAAGCATTTCAGAGTTAAGCCCTCATCGAAAATTACTCACAAGGGTCCCTATTAGTGTTCCAAGTTTCATAATTTCTTTACAATATGAAATATTCTGCCATATTTTTCGAGCCGTTTTTAATAGAAATCGATAAATGCAGTTTTCCATTGGGTAAGTGGGGCGGCCAATCAGAATCGAGTATTTGTGGTCTGCAAGTCGACATCTCATATTACTCTTGCCATAAAGTCATGCAATCCAACATATATTTGATTCTGATTGGTTACCTAACGCTCTCTTATTCCCCAACATATTCCTCAACCAATCATAACCGAGAATTTATTAATAACTTATAAGTTGAATATAACTTAAAAAATAATGATACCTACTCTAAAGATAAATATTAACATATGCGAAAATTAAAACCCATAGAGACATCCTTTAATAATTCGAAATATGTTCAATACGTTTATATAAATAATATGTACCTAGATAAGTTTAAAATTAGATAAAGAATTGTTTTTGTTATATCAAAATTCTTACCTGCATTGGTGTGCTCTGGGCGGAGATCTCTGTGAAACCTTCAATATCAGAGAAGTAAATGGTAACAGACTCATAATGTTCAGGAATAACATGCTCTCCTAGTTTCAATTGTTCAGTAGCAGATCTGTTGTAATTAAAACAATATTATAGAATATAAAATATTAAATATATAATGCTACAAATGAAAAAAAGTCGTGCATTGTTTTCCATTCCTAAAATTTAAAAATCTTTTATAAATATTAACAGATTTCATAGATAAAACAAATGAATTATTCCTTCTAAATTTAAATTAATAAATATAAATTTATTCAACTTATAAATTAACTTTTGTAAATATTGACATCAACAATTTTTTTAAATGTGTAAATATTGTCTCACTTTGGCAACATTCTTAAAAGCAAATTTTCGATCTTTTTCTTCTCTTCTGTCAATTGTCGAGTTCTCTCCTCAACAAGAACCTCCAGATTGTTAGCGTACTGCTCCATGATAAGAAGCATGTTGTCGAAAATATTCGACCGTCTCAAGAGAAAAATATTTAAAAAGAATTTATTCAATGTCACAATCGTAACAACACTGAGATAACATAAAAACTAACTCACAATCCTCGTAACAAGGGCTTCAATTGGAGTCGCACGAGCTTGAAATCTGGTCTTTTATCTTGATCTTCCGCCCAACAGTCCTTTATGCAGTCCCGAGCAAAGTTGTCCATTTCTTCTGCATGAATTGGGGGCCGAAACGGTTGACCGTCAGGTATACGTACCACGTTTTGAATAATTTCTAAATATATAAATATTTAATAATTTTGGTCTGAATATTAAAACAGCACATACAAGGAAAAATCAAAATTTCCAAATTTTGTAAAAGTGTTATAGTTATTGATCGTCTACTCTCTGGTTTGCTTTCAACAGTTTGTCTGAAGTTTTCCTTCTATGATGGTATTCGTCTGATGTGACCGAAAAAGTACATTTCGGCCTTTTAATGGTATTGATGAGATTATCGGGATGGTTTACTTTTTCTACGACTATAATGTTCGTAGATCTCAATACCTCTTTGATGTTCAACATATTCAACCCCGTATTTCGATGAGCGCTGCATTCGTCTTGTGTCAGTTCCCCTGATTCGTATCCATGGAGAGCAATACCAAAATTAAATTTTTTCAACAATCCCAGTTTAGTGGCTTTGAAATGTCATGCGATTCTTACAATTTACATAGGTCGAATGAGGCCTATCTTGCAATGACGAAAAATCTTTACTTCCTTACTTCCTTTTTTATAATTGTGTTTCCTAGATAGTTGAAACGTTCAACAACGTAAATATGTACGTCATTTTTTTGGTAATTAATTGTATTGGTATCATCATCGTTGATTTCCATTATTTAGTATTCTTTAAGCTCAGCGTTTTACTTCGCTCACGTTCTATAAATTCTTCAATTTTTACTTTTGATATCGTAACCAGCGTTGTGTCATTCGCATAAAAGCCAAAATTCCGCAACAAATAGAAATTCTGATTTGTTTTGTCCAAAACATTAAGGAAATTGAATGTGGAGCATTACAACATCTTTAAGTGTTTTGTCAAAAATTGAAGATAAGCCATTTGATGAAAAATTGAGAAGGGGCAAACAGTTCATGAAATTTAATTGATGTCAACCTTGTTTTGACAAACTCTTCACTGAAATAAGTCCCGTTGTCGCTAACTTAACGTTTTGGCACACATTCTCTACTGTAAGTCTGCCTGATAGCTTGAATTGGTAAATCTGGCTATTTGTAAAATTAGTTAATAATAAATAACGCATAGCTATAGTTCTCTCATAGAAATGGACACAATAATCCACATGAACTAGTGGGCAAAACTCATGCATAAGTAACTGCAACTAATTGTGGGTAATCTTTTATTTGTTGGATAATCACTAATAGTATTTTTCTTTTCATGGACGATGCACGATTTTGTAATGGAAACCACTATTGGATGTCCTTATAGAAAGTGAATAAATTTCATTGAAAATATATTTTAATGACTAATGATCACTTACATTGCAAATAATCGATTAAATACCAATATTTTGCAGTTTTTTCTGTCTGGTAAAATTCTTTTTCAGATTGAGAAAGTTTGCAGAAAATGAATTTAGCTAATGCCTCTTTATGACAAACACTTTATGACTGTATGTTATTAACCAAATTTACCAAAATTAGCTACTTTATTTGGTTATCTATACCTTGTATATCATTGCCTTTTTAAAAAGTCAAATTTCCATGGTAGGTACATATAAAAATAGGTAGATGAACGATATAATATATATAACATGAAGTAACAGTTTAAATGCAAAAATAGTTTTCTATTAAAATTACAAATGTGGGAAAAACGACGGTAAGTAATTAACAGCTCTGAGAAAGCTTTGCACTTGTTTTATAGAAGTTGGCACTGAGTCATTTTTCATAGGAGCGATACGATCTGGATTGGGTTTAATTTTGTCCCCTGATATTCGGTGACCTAAAAATTCTCAGCCTACATTGAATAGGCACTGGGTTGTATTCACTATGACGATACGATATGATATCGCAGACAAAATTTTTGGTCCGTGACAGATGAAATGGCAATTTAACAACTGTATCATCAATGTATACAGTTATGCATGAATAGTCTTTTAGAATATTAGACACAATGCACTGCAACAGAGCGGAACTATTACACATATATCCAATTGTATGCTAAAACTCTAAAGGAGCCGACTGTAGCTAAAATTTGTTGGCTGTCGTTGTCGAAAAGTGGTAATACGCTTTTTAAAATCTAGCCTAGTGTAAATTGTGGCTTCGCGAAGTTTCAGGAATATATCGCTTAACACAAGTAAGGGATTGCGATTTGGAATAATACATTTGTTTAGATCTAAAAGGTCTGTTGTCTCTCTCACCCCTCCGTATTTCTGTTTTTCACTCCCGAAAAGTTTTTGTCATTAAGATTTTGGGACCAAGTACCCTTCTGTAACATGTCGTAAATTTTATTTTCGGTCCCAAATTGTATACTAGGTCCCACGTCGTTGCAGTATTGCCTTTTGTGCTTCTGATGTCTACTGTTTTGAGTGCTTGGTGTAGCTACCATTGTACAATCATGGAGGGTGTCGATTTTGAAGTTTTTACGTATGAGGGTGACTGCATTATTGGGAAGAAGCATTGTAGGCTCACTGTTTTTACAGTAAGGAGCTTCTTTTGTGTTGCCTTGTTGTAGCAGCCGCATGGTTGCATGGCGAAGCTATCCTTTTTGTCGTGGGATTTGTGAGAAACACCAAACTAAAACGACTTCACATATGCAGACTGTCCAGCATATCTACATGTAGAATTCTCCCGTACCACTACTGTGCACAGTCTCAACTATATCGATGGCATCGGTGTATAATGTTTTAAAATGTTGTATGATGATTATAAGCTAACTTATAATTTTGTGGGTGATATCCATATTGAGGGTAATACTTGGCCATATTTATCTCCTTCCTATTAATCTTCGGCTTCATAGCAAGGCCTCATCCTCATCCCTCATCCTACTAGATGAGATCAACAATAAGCAGAGGAATGTCGAAAGAATTTGAATCCCTAGCCAATGTGGCCTCAAAAACAACAAGGCGGCTGACCAAGAAGCTAACGAAGCAGCCGAAGAAGATCGTAGAAACAAAAGCTGGATGATAAAAGTAGCTAAAACTAAGATCAAGGAAGCCATAAACAAAAGGAAGAATTCAAGAGCGAGTTCCAAAAGAAAGTATATGCTTTCGGTAGGATTCAGGAAGAAGAATTAAAATATATTGAAAAGAAGAACATCATCAGCCTTAGAAGGTTCATAATAAGGCACTCCACTGAATTCCGCCAGTACATGCATCATCGCAATAGGCAAGCCGAGACGGAAGCATGCAGACTTTGTGAGGGACCAACTGAAAATACCAAACACCCGACTGAAGAATGTCCAACCACGAAAAACCTCAGACAGAAGTACGGAATAAACGCTATTAAAGACCTGGTAGACCTACCAAAAAATTAGGAAAAACTGTCTCTTTTAAATGTTGAACACAAACAACAACATCCAGAACCCTCTGGATATCGAAACAATCCGCATCAAAGGCAGCCAAGTGAAGTACTCTCACGATGAAGAGAAAACAACTTTAGAGAAAGCCATCACCTGGATTTTAATCAATGGACCGAATATCCACGGATACTTCATTGTCTCTGACAGTCAGTCACTCCTCTTAACTCTCAAAGCTGGCAGTACCAACCTGCGAGGCCTCAGCGACAGCTTGGTCAACTCTTCGTGCCAAGTCTTCTCGCAGTGGATCCATGGACATGTTGGAATATCTGGAATACCTGGACCGCGCCGCTAAAGAAGCTACCACGTTGGATGTAAATAACGCCACAATCAGCTACAACAGTGGAGCGTCACGAAGTAAGCATTGTCGTAGCGACCCCGTTATCCACCCATTGGCTTCATCTCGGTCAGCGCCCTCCTCGGACTTAGCTTCCGGCAGCATCTCTCCAAAATTTCCTACTACCAGTATAACCAATCCTCTCGGGTTTTTTTAAGACGGGGTCCTTCTACCGGTCTTCGATCACTGAAATCTTTTTCTACAGACCAGTGATGTCGAGGAGAACCCGGGCCAAGTGTGCGACAACTGTGACAAGCCAATCAGAGTGACAGCCATGCCACACCTCTTTCACCACAAATAGGGTATCAAAGCTTCACACAAACAGGGCCTGTCCTGCAATTGTCTCCATCGCTATAAAGTTGAAGAAAATTGGTTAAGCCAAGAGCACGCAGCCGACAAAAACAGTATGCACTCTATCTATGTCTCCAGTAAATCACGTTCTTACTGTTTAACTTGTTATATTCTGTTATCTTTATGTTTTGTCATGTCTCTTCTAAAAAACTCTTCAAAAATGCAGCCCGTATGTCTTTCTCGTCCCCCATCTGCACCGTGTCACAAGAGGTGCAGCGATTTTTGAATTAACGAACTTAATTCGCAGCTGCGGTCTTCGGACTCTTTTTATCGCATCTAAATGTTCTACTATTAATTCAATTAGTCGATTGGATGTTGATTATGGAATAGACATAATTAATTAACCTCTTCTTTACGGGATGGTCTGTAGAAAAGGCAAATGTTTTGCTAATCAGCGTTTATACAAAATGCTCATAGAATCTCAGATTTATCCTAACTTAGTGGACTTTTAATTGGTCAGACTCATTATAACTTAGGCCTTGGTAATGCTATCGAGTGGGAAACACCGACTGTTGATTATATTTCTTTGTGACAAATTATAGTGTGTTACTGTATATTGTGTAATTTTGGCTTGTCTCCAAAACCCGCGTGATACAATATGACAACCTCCCATACCTATATAATAATAGTTAAATTAGATAACTTAGTTTCCACCAATAAGAGTCCTTGTTATAAATAAAATGACTTGTGTTACAAATTATAGCAATTTAGAAGTCTAGAGTTCTACATGTAGAGTTCTTTAGTTAGATTTCTATTTTTAACATACCAACTAAACTATTAGATTAGACCATTCTAGACTAACTGTAGTTTAGACTTGTAGAGTTCAGCTACTGATTAGAACTCTACAAATTCAGACTTTTGCGTGCATACGGCTGCAAAAGCTGTACAAAGCTGACCAGGGACGCTGCAAACGAAGCTGAAATTATATGTAACTGGTCCTGCACTAAGTGCAACAGGATATCGGATCCACCAGCTGACTTTTCCACGTACGAGCCCCCAATATTAGCATCTCCAAAAATCTCCCTGCTCAGAGCAAAAAGAGTATTCGCATCCTACAATAGAATATAAATTTTCAGTTTCGCAGAAATTTTAATCACAGGTAAATTTTACCTGATCCTTGTACAAAAATTTTAACTCAGGCAAGACGACAACATGCCAAAACTCCCAGAGTACGCTTGCATCCTCGCTAACTGCAAAAGTTCCTAGGGTGGAGGACTCACGTCTTACACTAAGGAGGATATTACCTTAACCAAAACAACTTCACAGAACGTTATGACCCGCTCGAAATATAAAGTTTCAAAATTAGGATCTCTAAACACCGTTGGCTCACCATTGTCAACTGCTACTTCCTGCCCAACAGGAGTGATGTTATCAGCCGGAAGCTATCTCTCTTCATACAGGAAACATGTTCTCATCTGTGGCGACATGAAAGGGTACTCAGGAATTGTGGGACAGTCACCAGCCCAAAGACTACCTACCGCAGGGACACTCTTGAATCCTGAATCGCAGTCAATGAGATATCATGTGTCAACAGCCCCTCCATTCACAATGTACGGAATAGAGGCACTGGCGGGGTCAGCTCTTCAAATATTACCATCTGACATCTTAGTATTACTGGCCAGTTAGAGTGGCATCCAGAAGACGATCTAGGGTCAGACCATCAACCTATCATCAACTCGGCCAGACTAGCAACCATGTTCAACAGACCCAGTGACAGCATGCCCGGGTGGAAATCTAAAAATGTTGACTGGGATTTCTTCTCCAAGGAAATAGGAAAGTCTCTTGTCACTGCAATTGACCATATCCCAATACTCGCAGCAAGAAAGTCACAGATTTCAACAACTGTCTTATCAATATAGCCAACACTCATGTAGGAAAGAGCGCCAAAAGCAACCATCAGACGTCTCAGAACAGTCTGACCATTAGAACAGCCATCAAAAAGCAGAACAAATTCAGACACAACATCACAGATAATCGCCAAGAATGACTGGATGCTTGTAGGGAGGTGAATAAACTGATCAACAAGGATAAGTTGTTTAACTCTCTAAATGTTGTCTTGACACCAAAATAATTAGTGTAGGATGAATAGTTATCGAGATATAATTAAATCTTGTGGAAAATTTTCAAGGATGCCAAAGTGACATCAACCGGATTCGAATCAGCACAATTTTCTAATGTAAAAAAACAAAAAAATTTTATGGACTTCAAAAGCACCTTTTTAGTTCAACTGGCGAACTATATAACTATTATTGTGCTAAAGTATTTATAAATAAATCGGTATATATTTAACTGTTATTAATGAATGAATGTATGTATTTATTAATTACAACGGCAATTATTCTAGTACTACATTTGGAATAGATGCCTAAGTTACGAAATCAATGCTATTGAGAAAATTAAGGTAAAGACAATTTAAATTTTGTATGAAAGTTATCTGTGAAGGATAACTAAATATTACCAAGATGAATTAATCAAAAAAAATATTTGACTTACCTTTTTAAATTAAAATGGCGCATTATATATAAAATTTTATGTTATTCGAATTAACAGACAAATTCATATAAATAGATTTTTTCTGTTTTTAAATATAAAGTGTTTATATTTTATTAATTATTTATCATTCAAGTCGTATTTATCATGAAAATACTTTACGGTATTTGGTATAAGTTTTAAACATTTATCCAGAACTCCAAAAGACTGAGTGACTTACCTCCAGGCGAAGTATTGTCCATGTTGTTGTTCCAAGGACCTTTTCGACAAATTAATTCGTAAAGAATTAGGGCGAAGGAGTAGATATCACCTTTTTGACTTCCAGAAAACCTTGGAGAAGCTTCACGGAGATGTTCTGGGGCTTTCCATAAGAGTCCTGGGCATTATAAGTACTTATATCAATGTGTAATATAAATGTAATGTAATGATATAAACTTTGAAGTTAAAAGTAAATTGACATAATTAAGTTGATAAATGTTCCATATTGTATGTCAAAGAAGTCACATCTTAATTGAAAAAATTCAATCTGGGGTCTATTATAAAGAACAAGTTCTTATTTGTTATATTATATACCACCTACATATCTACACATAAATATATGATGAAGAACGATTAAAATATTGTGCTACTGGAGCTTTGTGTGTAGGTTGTGAATATTTTTTGAAGATTTATAAACGATATATGATATCTTAATTAACAAGGTAAAATCATTTGCTTTATGAAATTATATAAATAAAACTTTTGTTTGGTACAAAGCATATAATGATTTTTGTAAACTTTCTTTCTCTCGAAACTGTAATCCAATTTCTTCGATTTCAAACTTCTTAAGTTTAGTTCTGAGTTTCCAAAAGAAAACACGAATTTTATTTTAGAAATATGGCTATCTAGAATATTGAATATATAATATATAATATCGATATCTAGAGTTCAAATTTCTAAGTGGTATTTTAAAAATTTATGTTTTATTAATAAAATCTTATAAAAACAAATGATTACATTGAAAAAAAAACTGTCCTGTTAATTAAAATATAACTCTTTATTATAAATAAATTATCTGAGTAATGTAGATATGATTCCGAATACACGATGGTGGTTGATCGTTGGATCTTTCTCAATTAATTGAACATTCTTGTATATGGGTAATACTATACTCAAATGAAACTTTCTAACAAAATTCCTAACACAAAAATGTCGTGTTTTCTTTGAGAAACTCAGAACTAAACTTTAGAAGTTGGAAATCAAAGAAATTGGATTACATTTTAGAGAAAGAATTTTCAAAAAATCTATATATGCTCTGTATCAATCTTGAGTTCAAATTTATTAAAAGGATTTTTAAAATTTTGGAAGCGTTTACCAATAAAATAACGGGTTTTGTTTTAGGAAGAAGAGTCATTAAAATTATTTTAAAAATAATAGTATAAATTAATAATGAATAATAATAAACTAGTAATAGATTATATAACATGTAGAGAAAAACAATTAATTTTTTATATTATTTAATTTTCCTCGTAAATAAATTGTTTTAATCTTTTCATCCGATACTGGTGTTATTAGTTAAGTTACCATCAATTTAGATTTATTGTAATAAACTTGAATTTTGCTAGCTAAAATGCTTAATATAAAAATATTTTATTGTATGTACTTGACACAGAAAAAAAAACAGTTTATCACATTTTTTTAATAATATGAACAAATTTGAGATTAAAATGCACCGTTTCTGCTATTTATTATGACGTTTGATTTAAATAATACGTTACTACCTGTTTTTAACATCTATTTTAAAGAAATTTGTAATATTTGGAAAATGAAATTGATTCATTATTTTTTCATTACTGACACAAAGTATTGTTTACAATGATCAAAGGCTCTAGTTAATTTAGAATAATATACAAAGGTTCTAGTTAATTTTTAATCTCCATCTCAAAAGAGATATATTCTTTAATTAGTAGTTAATATTTGTTAATAATTATTAGTTTTGTCATGTTATGGTTTATTAATATTAAAATAAATAACACATTTTTTAAATTACTAACTTTGTTTAATTTAAAGAAACGATAATATGAAACAATTATTATCTCTAAACATGAGACATAACAATATTTTAAAATAATTTAACAATTGATAATATATATATATATAATATTTTGATATAATTTTAATCGTTCAAAAAATTGTTATCTGATAATATATCTAAATTATGTAAATGAATGTACCCTGGCTATACTTCATTCTCTTACGTACGTGAATAATAGTCATCAGCTTTAAGACTCGGAGTAGTCAACTGTTCCCCATGTCGAAACTGTCTTAGTCCAAATCCAGAAACCTGAAGCACCCATCGGCTGTCGACAAGGCACTTTGTGGTCTTCAGGTTGCCATGATACATAATACAGCTGTCATGGAGATAGATCATCCCCTGAGCAACAAAATAATATCCTTATATCGTAGTTAAGCTATATTGAGTCAGAATCAAAATATAAATAATAATAATTATTCATATGCAGTTAATAAACGTCTTCTTTAATGTTTTTATAACTTTTAAGGATAACGTCTAGCGTTCTATGTTTTTTGGAATGTTCCTCAAACCTTACTAATTTATAAAAAATACGATAAATGGTGTGTGACCTGACAAAAGGCAATTATTTTTACGATTGAGTAAATTTCACACATACTGCACATTCCGAAAATGTGAATATGGAATAATATTTTTTATAAAATGAATTATTTTACTCTACAAATAATTCTGTGTAAATACAAAAATGTTGATTACGTCAGATGTTCTTAAAATAAATAGTTAATTTGATTGGAATACATTACAAATACAAAGTTCGAATTTCAAATAATTAACAATTCAATATTTTGGCTTGTATTTGAAAACCACCATTTTGAAATTGTTTACGGCTTTTTAAAATGTAAAATATTCCAAAATATCTCTCCTATTTATTATGACTTCTTTAAGCATACATAACTTATAATCAATATACATATAATATTTCAGAGTTTGTCAGAGAGAACCTTAATAAAAGTAAAAGTAACATAAACACAATCTCCTTGTTAATGTTAACCTCAAATAATTACAGTACAAACCAAATTTAATTTTACATAAAAATAGATCAAACGTTTCGAATTTACGTCTTCTTCGGTGATGACTCATTTAAAAGAGAATATGTCATTTTAGTTCCTTGACCTGTTTCGATACGACATTCCACTAAAATATCATTTCACCTTAATAAGATCAAAGACGAGTGATGCAATAAATCGATCGTCCAAACTGAGGTCCTCGTTAGCCAATAAATCACGCAAACTCCCTCGCGTGCAGTAAGTGGTGAGAATGCAGACGTTAGGGGGGTCCACGCAGGCCCCCACAAACCGATTCAAATTCTCATTGTTGACTTCTTTCATCATCTGCATTTCTTTCCGGATGGTTCGAGTGAGTTCAACATGCTTCCTCCGAATGGACTTGATCGCCACCACTATCCCACGATACGATCCCACCGGTGCGTAGGCCGAGCGCTGATAAGGGGTTTTGAAACCAGATGACTCTTCTGCGTTGAGGAGAAAGCTCCAGTGACAGTTGTTAGCCTTTCGCTTAGGGGAACAAGTAGAATAATGCAGAGATTTTATTATTTAGTGGGTGTAATGAATATTTACATACAATTAACATTGAATATAATCGGAACCATGGAATGTATTTATATATATATATACAAATATTCTAAACCAACAATATTAGAGTGCTAGAGATTACAATTATATTAAAACATAATTTCTTCAAACATCAGAGAAAAATCATAAATTGAATATAAAGTAATAATAAAAATAAAAAATATTTTGTTTATTGAAGATGATAGAGAGTGAAACAATTTTCTCAAAGAATGTTGACATTGCTTTAATATTTTAAGCTTGAGCTAGGATTTAGGGGTATTCTGTATAGTACACTTTAATTACACTGTGATTATACTCTATATTAAATTATAAAATTATATTGAATTTCTCGTAATGATTTCAATCCCGGACCTCGTCGTGATTATCAGTAAGACAAATTGCAGAAAATCTTACGTTAGTTTTTGACATTGTTCCAGTGTTGGGGTTGGGGGCCTGTTTTATCACAATATCTTTATAGTCCACTTTCCAAAGAAGGCTCGCAAGTTTTTGTTCATAAAGATAATGTCTGTAAAGAAAGCAGAATGTTTGGAGAAAATGTTCAAATAACGGCATCTTATGAGTGTATAACAACCTGTAAAATATGTATTATTATAGTTTTAAGATAATTATTATTTTCTGAATGAGTAAAATTTAAAGCACCAGTAAGTTTATAAATCGTTATAGTAAAGGTTGTTTAATTAATACTGTTTATCAGTATTATTGAGCACTAATTTGGCTTTAAATAACACATTTGCATATTACTGCTCTGAAGAAACCACAAAAAATAATCATTAGTTTATTAATTTTATGTATATTTAAAAACCTCATGACAAACAAAAAATTTTATAAACTCAAAATATATTTATTTTAATTGAATCTATTTGAGAATGGATTAAATTATTTTGACTGACCAAACTTGATTAATTTTTAAGTTTGATCACTATTTTTACAAAAAAAAGTCAACTTGAAACTTAAATACTGGAAGATTAATTATTTAATTAAACAACAAATTGAATTTGGTATCTTATAAATAAGATCCTTTAGATTAAAAGTTTTAATTACATCTATTTATTGTTTATAGTTTTGAGAATATATTATTTTATCTTTTCCGCATGTTCATATAAAATACTTGAATTGCATTTTTTACAAATTAGAAATATATTTTTTTATTTTAGAGATTACGCTTCAATAAATAGTTTTACATATTTAATACTCTCCTAGTATTCAATAATAAAATATTCAATAATAAAAAGAGTATTTAAAAAAATTAGAATAGATTTCCATGACAACTAATGTATCATAATAACTATTAAGACTGTTCAGGAAGTTTTAGATTATTACAGATTCATAAGTAATCTGTTAAATAAAAGTTATGAACTAATTGCTTCATTTATTTTTCTGTTCGGATGTTGACCATTATATCGACTCAAGGCTAACAGACTTCTCATACGGAAATATTTGTGCATTGGATTGTATTTTTTTTCAATTTAGTATATCAAGTTTCCTATTTGCAAGAACATTATGAAAAATTTATAAAGCGATTTGGAAATGCCCACAAACATAATTATTTGATGCTTTTGTTTAACGTAAGGAATTATACAAAATATCTTATTTTAATATTTATTTATTCAGTTAGACATATTACAAAAAAAAGTAAATTCAAACCATTTTGATAAATTATTAAAAAATATAAATTTTCTTACTTTAGTCCAAATGCAAATCCAAGAGCTGTGGCGAGTATTATACTGCCACCTATTGCAACTATAGGCCAATCTAAAGTAAACAAATTAATAATATTGCACATTGATAATTCAAGCAAAAATAAATGATATATAACAAATTGCTTTTACTAAATTTTGATCGGCATTTATTATTGAAAAATCCACAAATAGGCTCGCTAAGTGGGGCCTTTCCTTTGATCCATTGAATTCGTTTGTCGGGAAATTCAACATATTTCTAAAATGGGTGAAGAAAAAGGAATACGGCCGTTGAACCCTATCTATACCGTTTTTTACGCTTCCGCATACCGAATCGCACCTAACGATTATAGTGTTCCTATAGTGTTATATGCACGAAATTTGTAATGCTCATAGTCCAGGATGTTGTCTGCTAGATTATGTTGCAAAAATTGGACAAATTTAAGAAACTCATTTTTGGAGGTTGTTCAAAATTATTTAATGCAAACATTTTTTCTTTTAATCATTTGAAATTTTTATGTGGATTCATGTTTTTACGGTTTTATAAATGTCATTTTGGTTTTAAATTTCGAAAAATGGTAAATTTCGGGTGATGAAATGGAACCGCTCGTTTACATGATTCTACGAAAGTGAATTTTGCGCTAAAATTGGAGGACAAATTATTTAATACGATAAGGTAAGTCATGTTTATGAATGAAATACTTTATTTTAAAAAGGTAATTATGCATGATGAAGATTGTAAATAAAAGCGAAAGGTTTTTTTAATGAATAATATATACTTAATTTATAACAAAAATTTAATCAATTTAAAAATAAATGTTAATATTTATGTAACTTATTTAGAAAAACGATTTACTACAATGAACGGTCATGAATTGGATTTAGTAAAAGTTGGTCTGGAATTAAAAATGTCATAATTACTATTTTTATGTGCAATTGAAACAACTAATAACATTTCGATATAAAGCTTTATTAAACATAACTTTGTTTTCCAACTAGTCATATTACAGTTTTATTTTAGTAAAGCTTCAAAAATAAAGACATTTTTTTATTTTTAGGTATTTATAATGCGCTTTTAATTGCATTCGTCAGCCAGTCTAAAGCGAAAGTTTTCCATCAGTTTAGGCTTACATATTTTCGTTTTCATCCGATAAATTCAAAAAGTTTCCCTTACAAGTAGGTCGGTGTATTTGCAGTAATCTAAAACTGAAATTTTGCAAGAAACTGGTTGAATTTATTTAGTCATTATATACTTCATTTTGTCCCAAGCAAAAAATTCATTGATTTCTTACATAATTAGTTTTTTTAGAGGGAGAGTTTTTAAAACTCTTTAATAGTCTATATACATAATTTATACATATCTTTTCAGAGGTATTATAGCAACTATAAGAACACTTGAGAATACTCATGAGCAGAATCGTTTACAAAAGTGTTTTAATACACAAATATTAGATACAGTTGGAAGGCGTGAAGTCTAAGGAGTCACTTACTGGTATACCTCCTGAGGGATCTTGGAGAAAGTAGGCAAAGGGGGTGAGTGACCAATTCCCTTTTCCACTGGGGAGCAATGTAGCAACGGTAAAGTTCCCTTCAGCATCACCGTTATTGTCAATATAGACGTCGAATCCAAGGACACCAATAGTGTGAGTAAAGAAGTTTATGAAAATATTTAAAAAAAACACAAAATCTTTCTGTTCAATAGAAATCATTATCACTACTAATGTATTCATTATAAAACATAAAATTATAACTAAACCATCATCCTCGATAAAATACATTAATCTTTTCATTTGGAAATAATTTTTATTGTTAACATTTATCAGTAGATTTTGTTTCACAACGTCTGATTGATACTCAACTAATGACGTAAGTTTGATTATTAAGTAACTTTTAATTATTATTATAAATTCTCATTTATGTTAAGATTATTAAAATTTAAATACTTTTTATTCCACATTAGTAGTATGGCATATGTATTTCTAGAACATAGAAACCCCTTCCCCGATGTAAAAATAATTTGAATTTTTTGGCGCAATTGTTTTAATTTTTTGAGAATTAAAAATGCGAAATTAAATTGTATTTAAATGTTTAAAGCACGAGAACAACCAAGGTAGGAAAACACTCGGCGGTTCTAAAATTAGTAAGCGTCATCTAGGGTATAACATATTGAACATAACCGATCGCGATGTACTACTATAATAAGCAATTTTATCAAAACAGTAACGGTTTTCGATGATTTCAAGAACTATTAGTACTATATTTCATATGCAGAATTTAATTTTATTGTCAATAATTCCATTAAATGCATTTATCGATACATGATGTACACTTGCTGATTTTTTATAAGTGTGGATTTTTATCCTAACGGTTATCATTTTTTTAAATTTAAAATTATATTATGACAATAATGTTCATTTCTAACCCTTCAATAAGTTTTCGAACTCGGTATCAAAGCAGTATCCTACATATAATGTATGTATATTAATATATTAAAGTATTTTTATAAACAATGCTAGTGAAAATGTTATGTCAATATCTGTATGGATAGCATCATAAGTAAAAATTTAAAGTTAGCAATTGAAATTATCTTCATTTTTCATCAACATTTCAAAAATGAATTGAGAATGAGAAAAAATGCGTGTCATGATTTATGACTACTACAAAGCGCATATAAATGCGCAATAAAGTTTTAAGAATCTCTCCACTGTTCTGGGAGATGATACCCTCAAAGTCGACGGCGTGCAAGGGGTTCAAAGAATTTAGATTTGGCACGACCTTCTTGGATGACAGTGATCATTCAGAACAACAACCCTTAGCAACAACGTACGATTAAGGAAAATTACAAGCTATAAAAACATGGAAAGACATGAAATCCTTTAGAGGGATCCAGACTGGTTCTACGAAGAATGAAGTTAGGATTCACAAGAACAATGAAAGTTCAGCAGACTCCAAGAAGGCAAACATCTTAATAAAACACTACGCATCTGTGAGTAAGTAAGATTTCCCTATCCAAGAAAGACAAGCTATTAGAATCTGAAGTCTAGGTAATTCTGAACTAAGAAACAGCTGATCCAGAGTGCTGTAAACATTTCTCGATGGCAGAACCTAATACTGCCATCAAAAAACGAAAGGCCATGATGAAATATCTTCTATGTTTATTAAATCCCTAAGTACTCTAGCTAGGAAATAACAACTGTATTGCATCAACCATTCTTGGGAAAAAGGGGAATCCCCTCAAATCTGGCGCATAGCAGAGAAAATCCTAATCCTCAAGGCAGGCAAACCAGCAAGCAAGATAGAATCCTACCGTCCAATTAGTTTGACATCGTGCCTTGCAAAAACAATAGAATGAATGTACCTAAAAGGTTATCTTTCATGGCTAAAAAAAATTTAAAAAAACATCTAGACAAAACAATAAACTTCAAATGTCATCAAAAAAAGCCGCATCATCACAGCAGCCACCAATAAGAGCTGGGGCTGGTCAAAAACTATCCTAAACGGCTATACACAGGGTGTGTTAGAAGCACTTTGGAGTACAGCTGTAGCGCAGCATGGCAACCATGGCCTGCTCCTACAGGAATGAAAAGACTTGAGTCAATTCCAAATCGATATCTCAAAGCTATAACCGATCAATTACTTACAATACCACAGATTCCATGACGTTATGCCATTTTAGGAGATAGTCAGCAAGCGGAAACTCTTTCAATAGTATGAAAAATCTTTCATACTACCTAATAACAACCTTAAGAGAACAATCGTAAACAGAACAATCAAATCCTGTCAAAAAGATGAAGCAGATGTCAGAAAGGCAGACCAACACAAGCTTTTTCGAGACAGAGACTACAGCTCTTATAATGGCATGTAATTGGATATGAAACCAACCGCAAATCCTGTCCACTATTCTTATATGTACTGATAATAAGTCCAACCTACAAGCTCTGAACAACCGCAAATCGAGTGAACAAAAAAACATCCAAGATTTCTGGGAAGCTTTAGACAACACCGACTGTAACGTCAATCTTCAGTGGATCCCAGGTCACTGTGGCTTATCTCGAAATATAATGGTCGACTTACCAGCGTCAGAAGAAGGACCCCCTGATAACACCATATCCTACAACACGGCAAGAGCTATGAGCAAGGATAGTATCCGAGAACCCCCGACTAAACATAAGAGATATGATGGTAGCCCAGCTTAGGTGCGGCCATTACTACTTCTAGCTGGCTAGAAAAACATCATCCCTAACGAAAGACCCAAAAAGTCCACATTGCAAGATGGACTTTAACACCTCCAACACTGGCTATAAACATGCCCTAACAGATTTCAAGCCATACTCGATTGCTTTGGCACTTTCACTCTGTACTTTCAGAAAATCCGCTAGGGATGGAAGCGTACTTCCGCAAGCTTCAGCTTGTGTGACGCGCCGCAACACAAGATTTGTCCAGGAGGTGCAAAATGGGTGAAAAGAACAGCCGAACAAGAAAACGATAGCCGTGATGCTGGACTGCACGAAGGCGTATGAACAAGTGTGGAGAGTCAGGTTGATGGACGAACAGGTTCCAGCAGTGATGGTGATGTGGTTCGCAAGCTTCCTCGAGGGAAAGCAAGCTAGGGTTAGAGTGGGGAACTGACGGAGTAAGTGGAGGAGGAAACAGGAAGAATTACCTCAGGAAGCGGTAAACTCGCCAGTTTTGTTCTTGCTGTACGCAAACGAATGGGAGGATTTGGAGGAGGAGGGAGTGAAGTACAGCGGAATTGCTGACGATATCGCATTATGGGCGAGAGGAAGGAAGCTGCAAGAGGTGAAAGAAAGAATGCAGAAGGCGCTGGACAAGGTTGAAAGATAAGCGAGAAGGAACAAGATAGAACTGAATCTGACTAAGTCAGAGTCCGGGGTGTTTACCAGGAATGCGGGGGAGAAGAACTGGCAGGCGGACTGAAGATAGCAGGGAGAGATATTGCGTATAAGAAAGAGCTGTTATTCTTAGGAATAATGGTTGATACTAGGCTAACGTTCAAGGGACAGGCAGACAAAGTGATTGGGAAGATGAAGAAGAGAGTGAAGGTCATCAAAGCTCTCGCAGGAAGGAGCTGGAGATGGGGAAGAGCGGAGATCATGAAGGTGTATAGGATGGTCGTGGAGAGCTGCGTCTGGTATGCAAGTGCGGCATGGATGCCTTGGTAGGCGCAGTCCAGGAGGAAGGAGATTGAGAAAGCGCAGAGAGAGCAGTATCCCGGAAGGTGAAATCAACACCAGTAGAAGCGGTATATCTGGAGACGGGAGTCACACCTGTAGAAGATCGTTGCGGGGAGATAGAAGAGAAGGATCACTAACTGGTGTGTGAGCGGTGGGAGACCGCGAGGAGAGTATGCTGGATTGAGAAGATGCAGGACCTGGCAGACGAGCACCTAGTGCCACGTTTTTTCAAGTGTCGCCCCTAAGTGGATAGCTTGACGATGAAAGAAACCGCAGTAGCCAAGATAGTTCACGGGAAGATGCACAACTGTCGAAATTAGGTACTGTTTGCAGTGTTTCAGAAACTCTACTTAATTATTTGAATATGTGTAAGATTTCCTTACGCTGGGTCCCACACCCGCTGATTGTTGAGAGGTTGACAGCATGAGCTGAATTGGGTCAAATAATGCTTACAAGATATCGTGCTGGAAATCGAAGATACGTTTTTCCGCTACATAGTTACAAGCGTTGATGCGTGGGTCTATCGCTAATACTGTGAGAGCAAGCAACAATCATTTCAGCGGTTGACATCTGGTGCATCACCTCACCTAAAGTGTGTTCGTGGATGCAAATAAGGTCTACATTTACTTCTCCTTCAGTAGGACATGTCGACACTGTTTCTGTCGAAGGCTAACAAACTTGCCTCGTGTCTAGAAGTAGAATCCGTCAAGCGTAGAAGCAGCATCCGTCCAGCGGTGCTTACCATGATCTCGCTCCAGCACACAACGTTTATGAAACAATATTCTGATTGAATGAATAAAACGTTCCGCGAATGTCCTATCCTGCATATCAACCTGTTTGGCACAATATGACTTCGTAATCTTCTCGCGTGCATAGAAATCGCTCAGGGTTCTCTCCTTTGAAAAACCACAAGAAGTTGTGGTTGTTTCTAAGAAATGCCCGATCTAGGTTTCGGATGAATACTGGGCAATTTGCTTTCAAATATGGTTTGAACGTAGTCATAAATGCAAAAATTGTGAAGGAAAATAATTTGAGAAGTTCTTATTATGAAAATAATCTTTACTTGTATTAGTTCCTCACATTGTGTCTTTTAACATTTTTACCATTTTAAAATAAAAAATATTTTACATCTTTTGGAACATATAAACCTTAAATTTTAATTATAAAATTTTTCATAGAAATATTTATTTAAAATGTTCATCAAGATTTAGATGTTTCCATTGTTAATAGAAATCAAAAAATAATTGTATGTTTTTCAGTATTGGGTATTCTTTGTTCCAGAAATATACATTCCATACTACTCGTATTATTTTAATACATTTGTCTCATCTTTTAAAAAGTCAAATGACTTCTATCAATAAATATAATTAATAAATATTAATGCGATATTATTAACAAAAATTAATGAGTATATCAAACTAAAACAAATAAATTTTGTTGATAGAATTATGGAAATATTTCTTTCATTCAGACTGGATGCCGAAAGTAACTATGGAAATCGGAAAAAGTATTTTTGGCTTTCGCTATAAGAATTATAAACACATGTTAGAATGGTAATCAGAATTCTTTTACATTAAAAATAAAATTTGTATTAAATAATAATTTTTAATGGATTTCTTTATGATAGTAAAAATAAATGATGCTATAAATATTATAAATAATGTATAAAATAATTTACGTGATAATATTTACGTTGATAATTTATTTGGGACAAACATTCTAAATCATATTTGAGGATCAATTTAAACATACTTTGAAATGTTGTATTCCGAATCGCTTTGAAAACAGCATTTCCATCCGAATAGTTTTTCCCCATTGACATTAGTTGATTAACTGCTTTAAGATAGACCATGACTGCGTCGTATATGTAAGCTGCGTAGATTTTCACCACATGGGAGTAGAAGTTTTTTAACTGTCAGCCAAAATACAGATTATTATTAGTACAAATAGTTTATTAAAAAATTCTTTATAAACCTGGTTATTTGAAATATTTGTTTTTTGAAACCATGGGTGTTAAAAGTAATCCCCTAAAAACAAATAAATATTAGTAGTAAGGGAGGGGTATATTTAACCCATGACCTATTATCTCCCCCCCACCTTCCCTAGCCAAAATTTAAAAAAAATTAGTTCTGTACCTCAAAATAAGAAGACAAACATTTTTGTGTATATTTTTTTAGATTAGCAATTCTGAAACAAAATTCAAGCATACCATTATAAACTCTTATATCATAACATCGAATAACATCAACATTTTGTTTTCTTATTTTTTGAGAAAGAAGTCAAATTTAACAAAAAAATATTTTGCCTGAGGAAAGTGAAGGGGAGGGGATAACTTTTTTATTTTTAAATGTAGAACTCAAATTTTATTTATTTTTTATTTTTCCGGGTGGGATGAATCAATAGTTAGACATACCATCCAATACTAATAATATTATGTTTAATTTTTTAATATTGTATTAATTATAAGTATTAAAAATAAAAAAATAAAAAATAAATGTCGTTCACATATTATTAAACTTATTTATTCACTTTAAATTTGAACTCTTTTAGTGTATTTAAGTATGTTGTGTTATAAATATAACTGTTAAAATTTTTACGGTTTGATGTCAACCCTGTCAAATACTAACTTTTTCTGGTGGAAATTCTGGAAATGGCGCCGACCCAAAAGGAGACCCCTTAGGAATCAGTTTTCCATGATATTCGAATACAGTTTTAGCGAATTCGCGATATGGTCGTTCGTTAGGTGGTACAACCGATATGATAAACGTGTTTCGATCACAAGCTGAAAGAACAATATAGTTAAACTTCAGGAAAAATAAGGTTGAGAGAAGGGGAGAGAAATGGAGAGGAAGGGAGTGTATGGGATGGAATGGGATGGGAACGGAGAGGAGGGGAGAGGAGATGAGGGTAGGGGAGGGGAGGGATATCGGTCTATGCATATCGTCATTAACAATAATTTTCAATTTTATTTGGATAATTGTTTAAACCAGCAAATTTATATTGCATATTTTTGTGCTCAACATTAATAACAAAAAATTATAGTCGGTGAATAATTATTTAGTTAATATTATATTTATATTACTTTAACATTACTTTAAAAATTTAAACGAATCCTTAGTCACGAACGTTGAACGTACGAAGCGATCGTTCTTTAATAAAATAATAAGCTCTATAAGAGATTGTTCTGAAACTAAATAGCTTGTTCTGAAACTGAAATAGCTTGTTCTGAAACTGAAAGATCTTGTTTTAAAACTGAAATATCTTTTTCTGAAACTGAAATAGCTTGTTCTGAAACTGAAATAGCTTGTTCTGAAACTTAGGGTGATAATGTCTAAACATTATTTTTTCGATTTCTTTGTCTTACAAGGCTTTGAGGCTTGACATCTAAATAAAGTTAACAGAATGTAGAAAATAACTTTTAAAACGTAAATACAGTTTCATTTATTCATTGAATTATATTTTTTTAAATAATTTAAACTATCTCTTAAAAAAGAAATCAACAAAGTAACTTGTTTTGTACAAAAATATAATACTCTGATGCTAATATGTATTATTAATGAACCTTTTATATCTAAAAACAAAATTTACAGTTTATGTTCATAATTTAAAAGTTACTGTAATCTGATTAATTTTATTAATTTATAGCATTTTTATTCACATTTCACGAGAGTATTACATACATTTGAAAAGGTTTTTCTTTGATTTCTGTATAAATCCGTCCAGGACGCCAATTACAGCATAATCTCCTTGAGGTATTGGCATATAGGACCGAACAATCTCTAAAAACATATCTAGATCATATGTTGGTCCCAGAAAAACATAAACTGAAATAGACAAATAAATGTTATCAATTTTTAAGTTCCAAATTCAATTTCTAATATAATGTATAATTAACCATAAACGTACTCTTTTACAATTATTTCTAAATATTATAATGAACTTCGTAGATTTTATTACATAATGTAGACAAGCTTTATCTTTGATTTATGTCTTTCAAAATGTCATTTATAATAAATAATAAAAAAATATTTGATAGTACTTCGACTTGTTTGGTGGCTCTCATCTATGATGTTACGGTATTCCATATCTGCAATTGTGTTATTTTCATAACCATAACCGTTACGCAATGAATATTCGTGAGCGATGGTGATTTTGTGATTCTTTGCAAGTTCTTTGATTGCCAAGGCAGCGTGCTAAAATCAAAAATATTTTCATTTATAATTATAATTAAAATTTATATTAAAGATAACAAATATATCGTAAATATAGAAAACTATGATATTATTATTGTGATTAATTTAAGTTGTTAAAAAAAACTAAACAATGCGCACAAAAGTAAGTATGCAATAATAATTATTTAAAATTCTAAGCAACTAATTTATTTCTGAAATTAAGATGGTCGGACTGTCGCAAATGCGTAACTTGAGAAACTTTCCTTATTCAGGTCCTAACGATGAGGAACTGCAATAGTTTACATCAGAATTAATAAATGTTATTAAAATGCATCTTGTGCCCAGTTATTGCATCATTGATTGTACACCACAAAAATTAAATACAATAAAATTAAATCTAACAAATATTAAAGTAATTGATTAATATATTATTTTTTAATTGTAAGTTCTCATGAAATTCGGAAGTTGTCAAAAATTAGTAAAAATTGGTGTTTCGAATTTCAGTAACATAGATAATAAATAGTGGCAATCAGAGAAAATATAGTTATATAATATGGTTCGATTGTAATCGATCCCTATACATGTGGAGATTTTATTAAAATCTAAATAATATCCATGGTATATTCATATTTTACGCATTGATATTAATGTTATCTTTACAAGTTTTACTTTGGAGTGCATGGTGAAAATCTTTATTTTTGAACGAATAGTTGTTATAAAATCATTTTAAAAGTAAAACTAGCACAAAAAATAAATTGTAACACTTCGGATGATGTGCGACATTTGTCCTGTTGCATTTTTCATTTTTCTCATATTACTGTTTTTGAAGCACTTGTGTTTTCTACATATACTTTAAACATTTGCAGAAGTAGGTCCGTCTTATAACAATAATCAACTTAATCTTTCTGAAATTTTTAATTTTAAAAACGTAGCAATCTTTGCATTCTGCAAATGTTTAACTTGAGATCCTAGAGAACCAAATATTTGCTGCATTGCAGAGGAAAAATATTTTATTTTTAATTTCTTCCCTGCTTGCTGTTTAGAAATGATATATTAATTCCACATACCGGTTGTCTCGTTGATTTCTAAATCTTTTGAGTTTAGGTAAATCATATCGCAACAAAACTCAGCAACTACAAATTCGTTATGTAAATAAATTCTCTTTTATCTGGAGCATTGTCTAAACATTAAATTTTTCTTCTTTTGTAAAATATTGGGACGATCTTCTTAGATATTGTGCTTCGGCTAATTTCATCAAATGTGTAATAGTCGAATATTTGTAGGTTTTCACCGAATAACATTTGGAATTTATTATCGATAATCAAATAATAGGACCAAATGCTTCCAGAGGCACATTGTTTCCCGCATTTTATGTATTCGAAATACTGGACAAATTCCTCCCAATCGGTTTTTTATTTGTAGTTTTGAATTCCATGACTTCCTCTCATACATTTGTATTTAGCACTTTTAGTGGGTTGACAGAATCAAAAATGTATTACCTTGATCGGTTCATCATTTACAGTGAGGTTTTTTCAAAATGTTTTATCATTAAATTAAGATCATTTATATTTGTAATAATTAAAATAGCTTATAGTAATTTCTAATTTGAAATTATATGCATAGATGGAAACTCTTTTCAAAAAGGTATTTATAATACTAAAACGGTGTATAGGAGGACCCTTTTAGGGCGGGTAGAAATACTTATTATAATTGTTATTACTGGTTGAGACAATTGTTCATATTTTAGGCATTATAGTTATAAGTTATTGTTTTTCCTTGAATATAAATATATGCATGCCTTTTTCATACAATAATTTGTTATTTGGTTATTGATTGTTTTATCTTTTAATTACATATCTTTTATAAAAAATTACTTTGATATTTAGACAGAATGAATATTTCCATATGTGATGAATATATTATATATGTGGTTTAATATTTTAATGTATATAATATATGTATTTAAATATATAATATAATCTTGATTATTGTATTACGAATCATATTGAAGTTTTTTAATTACAAGTTATTGTTGAATATCACTTCAACTTCTAATAAACGCTTTTATTTTTGTTAATTTTTATTACATCATACATAGAGTAACAATGGAATTTTTAAAATAGATACATTTATATATATCCAACGGTACAAGATACTCTCAATAGTAATTTTATTTTATAAAAGTTAAAAAAAAGTGACAATTAACTCCAAAATAGTTTAATTGATTGTCGTCGTATATAAGTGACCATCAATCTGTGTCAATGTTAGAAATGAATTCTTCAAAAGGACAATGCAAGACTTCGTCCATGTCGTCGAATCAAACGAACTAGTGAAACTGCAATCGTATAAAACATCCCCATATTCTTCTGATCTAAAAATGTGTAACTGACATGTTTTCAAGAAGCTAGAAATGAAGCGCCAGAGAAAATTGTCGATCAAAGAATTTGAAGATTACATGCAGACTAGCGTCCTTGACAGATAATGTTGAGTCATAAAATGGAAATGAATATTGAGAAAAGTGATTTAGGAGAATGGACTTTAATTTTGCATACTTTCTGAATGATATGGGTATCATATTTAACTTGTTCTATTAACGTGTCAAGACAATAAATTTGTGACAATTATTATATAGCATATATGTACTAGCTAGAATTATGCATTATGCAATCTTCCATGTTGTTCTGTCCAAAGAGAGATCGAGGTGAAAATACAAACAAACGTGGTGAGTCATCTGGTCTTCTCGACGTGCTAGAGCAATTGACACACAACCTTGTGAAAGCAAACTTATCCATGCATGTGGGAATAAATATATCCGGCAAAGCTTGCAATGATTTGTTGCGAGTATTTCTGAACCTTTTGTAATAAGAAAAAAAATTTTAAATATGTGTTATTTTTATTCACTAATAATTACTCTGTATAAATATCTTACTGTACTTAATTTGCATTATTATTTTTAGGAATTTATGCGCAAACTGAACATAATAAAACGTTTTAAAAATGATTCAATAAATAAATGAAGTATTTGAAATAATTTGTAACAACAAACAAAAATTTCAGCTTTCTGAACAGAAGAAAAGTATTGAAGACCATTCTGTGTAGCATCCAGACACCCAAATTATTGTACCATTTGAATGTAGACCATTCTGTGTAGCATCCAGACACCCAAATTATTGTACCATTTGAATGTCTATCGTGGAGCTTTGTTTATTAAAAATCCATTGAGTTATTAACAGCTCTCTTTTTCTGTGAATATTGTTAAATTGCAGCAGCCTTTGAAAACTGATTGAGGCAATATACTTTCAGTTCGAACCATGCTCTCTTCGAGCGAACAAACATCCAATAGCTTCTTCTGCCACGGTACTTTACTAGACTTTCATCCATTACAACTTCTCTGAAAAGTTTAAATATATTGTGGAAAAGATATTATATATAAAGAAATTGCATACAGTAAAGCTCTCATATATTTATATAAAAATGAGATAGATATATTCACTTACTGTTCTAAACAAAATATGTGAGCTAAATTTTGCCGGAATATTTTGAGAAAAATTAATCAATGTAGGACCGACTGTCCCATAGGTCAATCTGATTTTTATGACAAAACAGTGAGAGGCATCTCTGAATTTAGAAGAATCTATCTTTCGACATTCAATTGTTTCTGCGAAATTAATTTTTTCATATTTTAACCTAGTTTAGCAAATGTTAACACAATTTATCATTGCTAAAAATCCAAAAAAATTTAAAAATCTTTTAAAATTGTTAAAAAAAACATAAACATTCTTACAATCCATCAAAATCTCTATATTATCCCAAAATATATCTGATTATTACTTTAGAGGATGTCATCATATTTTTTTTAATTATTTAATTTTTAAAAAACCCTAAATTGCTTAAAATTTATACAATGGTTCAATTTACAAAATCTCCCTTAAAATTTTCAAATAAGACCCAGATTTAAGTAGCTAGCCCCCTTATTGCGATTTTACGAATATTGACCTTAGGTTGAGCAGATTGCCCTGTTTTGAGAAGATTGCCTTGATTTCGAGAACTCTGCCCATTCCGACTACTATTTCAAAACTAAGAAATCAATCAATTATTCATAAATATTGCTATACATGTATTATAAAAGCATTAAATCTGGAAACTTTCCAATAATAGTATGCGATAAATAAGTCAGAATGGTAGGCATATAAAAATATTGGTTTATGGATCAAACAATGGATTATCTCAGAGAAAAGAAGCCAAACATAACTATAGCAGATCCAGTAAGATTTGAAAAGTTCGTTTTCAATATACCCTCAGGAAAGAATCAGTTTGAAAAATGTATGCTTTTATCATCCTGAAATAAAAAATTAATTTAAATGTGCAGAATTCGATAAGCTTTATTATTTCTTATAAAAATTGCATTGTCATAATTTATTTAATTAGATAATCATAAATTTAACTCACCGATCCTCCACGATCATCAATCCATCTTTCAATTTTTTCAGTGAATAGATGAAGTATTTCATTCTTAAGAAATTCATAATTGAATATGAGGGATCTTTTTTCTATTATTTGAGAAAGCACTGACAATATCCGACCTCAACTGATTTCTCCATTTTTAATGATATTCGTAACGGTAGCACAATCATCTTCTTTCAAATGCATGGATTCCAATGAAGATGAGAAAACATCAGCATATTTCTTCTCCATTTTCATTATAAGTATATTAATTTCTTGATTTTTATCTGTCGAGCTCATTTCGATTTTGAGCCAGAGATCAATATCTTAAACTACTTACTGTTACTGTAATTTTTTTTAATTTTTTTTATAAATTACAGATTTAAATTGCTAGCATGAATTTATTCGTATTGTGTTATGTATGTTTCCGGAATTTAGTTATAATATTATAAGCTATTATATATTTACCTTAAATATTTATCACACCAAATTTAGTTCGGTATTTATTTCACAAATTTCAATATAAAATAATAATTTTTTTGTAAATCAAACTAGTCTTTAAGTATAAGTTTTAAACTAATTTAAATTGGATCCTAAATTCACAATAGATTCTTCACTCAGTTCAGTTGACACCAAAAAATAATGAGTTCTATCCACAATTGAATCAAAAAGTATGTATTATAATAAGCAAGATATAGCTCATCGAAATGATTATAATAACGAAATCAATTTCTTAAATCAAACAATTCTTACGAAGGCAACTTTATTCGTCTGATTGATGATTAATACTGTCTTGAAACGACATCTATAACATGGAAGGACACCAGAAAAACAGTTCATAATGAAATAATAAAAATTTAATTATGCCAGTCTTATTCGAGATTATTTTTGAAAAAGCTTTAGACATAATTATTCATTAAACATTATTCCTTAAATGTTATTCAATTATCGTTTTTGTTTGTTTGCGATTATTTAGTCTTAAAGGAAATCGATAATCAGTAAGTCTTGAAATTCGACACACACTATTAAAACGAAATGCAAATATTAAATACGTTATATATCGGATTTTGAAACTTATTCTACGAGCTCAGTCAAAAAAGGTGCCAAGCCCCTAATTTTCCTAACTCTCCAAAATTTGTTCATCACGGCAGAAAACTTAAAGTCGAAACGTCTGATTTTTTTATTTTTTTTTTTATTAATTTTATTTTATTTGTATTGTAATGTAGTGGGTTAATTATTATCGTTTCTTTTTATTAATGATAGTGTTTTAATTTACAGTGTTTTTATTTTACTTTTATTACACATTTTTTATTGTATGTAGATTATTATTACATTTATTAGTTAACAATAACCATACATAGTTAGAGTTCAAACATTGTAAACATTAGCGATTTTTTAATTTATTATTAATGATTATTACAAAACTAGGAACAATTCTATAAATAAAAATGAAATTTGTTAGTATGAATAAATCATCGTTTATTATAATGTTGCCTATTATAATCTATAATAAAATAAAGATATAATGGATTTGAAATAATAAAAGGAAATAGATTTAATTAAAATGCGAGCATGGTGACGCCACATTTATCAAATAAAAAATACTAAATTGTAGATACATCTGTCGTGTTTCCGAAAGCACTTATTCCCATATGATATAAGAAATAGATGTTTTCATGTTTCTAAGTGTTTCACTTTTTTGCAATTGTATTATTTTTAGTTAAGAAAATATTTCAACCCTGTTTTCTTTTGTAATATTTAAATTTACAATTTCTTAATTCCTTTGGACCGTGACAGAGAAATTGCGTGGTCCTATCACTTAAGGGGGAGGGGTGGAACGATTGAATTAAATTGATTAAAAGCTTCTTTTATTCAAAGAAAATTTATCAAAGAAAACAATATTTGTTTGGGATTGTCCTATTTATTTGTTTCAAACAGTTATGCATATACATTATTTCCCAATTTATTCTCAGACTGTAAGTATATATAGTTTAGATTAAATATTTTAATAAATTGTATGGTTTTCCACGTGGTTTAAACAAATGAATGTTGACTGCAAACATTTATTGTTTTGAATTTCAAAATAAATTAACTTCGGTTAACCACCTTGTTGCAAATAAACGGAAGTCTGTTGTTATATTTGGTTATTTGAGAATCTTCGAGTCGTAGCGAAGCGGAACCATGTTTACTTTATTTGTTTATCTCTAACATATAAAGAGCGATATTTAATATATTTGACCTACCGCAATTGACTATCTTTCAGTATAGCAAATCACGATGTGCAAATCCTGACATGCACTCAAAGATAAATGAATCCTGAAATAATAAATTAGCAATTGAATAAGTTTTTTTCGATTTGACTTGCCGAAAAATCCAATTACCGACAATATGTCTTTATCGAGATAATCAATGCTGAGACGCCTAAAACTTCTTTTGTGAGAAGGCACTTTTCCCAATAAAGCAAACTTTTTCATTAGCTAGTCTCGATTTTTTTGCTTTAGAAAACACAACTGTTAATATTATGTTCCAACTTGTTTTTTAAATTATTTATACTGCAATTATGATATAATTTCCTTGTACCTTTTCGAATCCAACATAACTCTATTTGTTTTACTAATTTCAGGTATGAAATATTGCAAACCATAATAAATATCATTTTCATCTATTTTAAAACTTTGTAAATTCTTCGTGCCTCGTTATGAACATTTTAAATGTTTATATATTCGCTTCGTCCATATTATCATTTAGTAGATAGTCTATAGGAAACTATTCATTTCATCTCAATTAAACATGTTTTTAAATGTTTCTGTAAAAAATGCTGCTTAAAAGTTATGTTTACTAATGCTGCAAATATTAATTTATTTTGATACATCCAAAAAGGGTTTTAATTTATTTGTGTATAATCTACGTCAGATATACATTATATATAATCTCCTCCATGTAAAATTAATTTTATCTTTGGATATCCAAAATTAAAGTTATGTATGGATCTATGAGTCTCTGCTTCGCTACAACGCTATAACTCATAGATTCTCAGAGTATATAACTCCTCAATAGAGTGGACAATGAATACAACGAATAGACAATTTATAAGTATCAAATTTAGAAAATTAAAATATTTATCTAAATTAACAGTTAGTCATCGCGCGCAAGTATATTTTATTATAATAGTATACCTTAATGATTAAATATAATATATACATATACATATATATTTATATTTATAGTTTTCTGAATAAAAATCAACATAGATTGACAGTTTGTATATGCGAACCTATTAAGGGTCGCTAAACTTTCGACTAACACAGTCAGAGGGTGATCTCAAACCTGTTCTGAGAAAAAACCCTCACTATCGCAAACCAGCGTTTTAACCGCTCAATATTATGCAAAAAATCTCCTTCACATATTTGTTTTCGGTAAGAAAAATCAATGATTGAATGTATTAAATATCCTTCAATATATGTTGGAAATGTATAATAGGATAATATCTTATAGAGTAAGCAACGAAACTATTTAATAGTCGGGGATCTTTTTTATAAAGCTACAATTATTGAAGAGAAGACTTGTAGTTACAATTTTACAGTTATACTGTTAAAATGTTCTCAATAATTGTGGCGTTACAAATCTATGAGTCATAATACACAGCTTCAAATGACTTTGATTGGCTGAAAAAATTAGAGTTAAATTTAGAACTGGTAATAAAAATCGGTCAAAACTTTCAAGAAAACATATATATTACAACATTAATATTACATTACAATATTACATTTTAGACAACTAAGACTTTTAAATTTAGTTAATAAAAAATGTATTTATATTGATTAATATCACTCAAAAATGAATTAAAAATTACATGCCAAGCCAGAGGCATCATCGACTGAGAAAAAAATATATTTCTATATAATGGATTTTATTCGGCGAAATAACCATAAAATTTTTCACATATTTGACTTCAGCGCTATCCGACTAGTACATTAAGTAAATGCAAAGTATATTCAAGTAAATTATGTTATCCAGGATTATTTAGAGTCCCAGGCCTTGACCTACAGTTATATTATTATGAAACTCAATTGCTACAATAATTGTAACATTGATCAATTTAAGGTTGTAGCTACAATTTTTAGATACTCTTTGTAAACTTTGCGTTCAGCTTTTCTTTCTTGGGCTTTCCATTGGATTGGATCCAAACAAAAGTCGTTAATGTAATAAAAAAACCTCCAAACGGGGAAAAATTATACAATCAATTGAAGTTTATTTTGACTAAATCAGTGGCATTTTAAAATTATATAAAGACTAATACAAACTTACTTCACAACAATTGTCAAATACAATCAAGTTGTCGCTATCTAATTTTTTATTACTTATGACCAATTTGAAGTTAAAAAGTTATAAAAATCAATATAACAACCAATATGGTTCTTTTACAAATATTATTATGGTAAACTTACAATCCATGAAGAGACATTAACATAAACCAAGGTGAATCGCATCCAGGAATACCGCAGCATCAGGGCAATGACCACTTTGGATGTCTTTGAAGTAGGGGGCAGAGTCCGAGAGAAGGTTGGAAATTTGGTTTTATCAGAAAGACGATTGTTGCCACAACTCTAAGATTTAAGAAGACATACGAACGCAAGAAAATATTAGTCATATTATAAGAATTGTTCGATTAGAATTCAATGAGTTGGACTATCAAAGAGTTTATTAAGACTTCATATGATATAATTTATTTATTTTATTTTTGTATAGGAATATTGATTTCGCATTACATTCGATAGCGCAATAAAGTACAAAGACAGGAATAGTTTTGTCAACATTACTTTGAGGAGTAAATAAAGTGAATAATGAAGTGTAAATAGTACAAATATTTTGAATAGGAGCTTCAATATATATATGAACAGGACAAAAAAGTCTAGTGAATTTGAGGCAATTCAGAAAAATTATAATATAATAATAATGGATGTTTATTAGGAATTGATTACTTATATTAATTAAAATTATAATAAGGAATTGAAGAGGATACTGATGTATGGAATAAAGCTTTTAAGACTTCTGTTAGTGCGGCTGGGAGGTTGTTGGATACGTTTACTGTGAGATCTTTGATGGTTTTGTACATGAAGTTGGACTTGTGGCACAAGCGACTCTTTTTAATGGGGCAATTGTGGATAATGTATTCTACAGGAAATTCTCTGGATAAGCATGATCGCAGAGTTCTGCTTTGATAGACAGTTCTTATTGGTAGTTTCAACTGGCGGAAAAGGGACTTCAGTCGTCCATTAATGTTCTCCCCTATAAGCATAGGATGAATTTGGGCTTGTCGGTTTTGGGTTCGTTGTGTCGTTTACGCTTGAAGTGGGTGGGCGGGGTCAAGTATCCCATGCCTTTCAGGGAATTTTAGTAGACTTTTACATGTCTTTTAGTATCTTCTGGATCTGAACATCTATGAGATATATGGTCAAACTCGTTCCGTATAATACCGATTTAATGGTGTCCGCTCGGTAGCGCCGAGTCCTGATAGATAATGATATCTTTTCTTGCCGATTTCTTGGAGAAACATAATTGTTCCTGGCCATCGTTCTTGATGAGGACACGGAAATCGAGAAAACGCAGACTTCCGTCACTAACAGGGTGTAGTCGTGTTGTTGGTTGACCGCGTTGAAGATGATATTGCCTTCTACTCTGTTGGTCGTAAAGATAAGTGTGTCATCGACTTATCTCTTGTTTAGACAGTAAGCTATATTAAGCAGGGCTGATTTCTCTATAGCGTCAATAATCGAGTGTATTCCGGAAATACTGTGGTGATAGAGCTCCTTTGAACTGGAAACTCACCAAAATTCTAGTTTAATTTTCTAATTAATTTGTTATCTTTCACTTTTACATTTATATTTTGTTGGCTATATTCTATATTTCTTTAATCATGTACTTTTACTAATCTTTCTTTCTTGTATCTATCTATAAAAACTATTTGTGTAATTCATAATTTAGATTTATGTAATCCTTCCAATTGTATTGATTATTTTTTTTCGTTGGTCCCCGACTCACACAATATATCCGAAAAAACTGTACTAAACAAATTACTTTTATTTTCATTTATCATTATTATTAAAGGCCAGAGAAAAAAAGGTTTAACCTCCCAATAAAAGGTGGTTTAATTTAATTTAATTTAGTTTAGTTTAATTTTAGTTTTGTTTGTTTTCTTTAATTTAAGTAATTACAGCACCTTCGGCTTTCAATTTAATTCTTCTATTTCGAAACTGCGAGAGAGCCACTATTTTTTGTGAGTTTTCGAATTTTTATTAAATTTTGTTTTTTCGATAATGGCCGACTTAAAACACGATTTAGGAAAAATTCTCAAGCATGCCATGGTGGTATGAATTATGATGTTATCAATTATTTGTTATGTAATAGTTCATTGGTAATTGTCTTATTTGGGTGTTCATACTTTCGTTCTATACAGCATATATTGCTAATTATGCCCCTGTCTATATTAGTTTATATTGACCCTGAATCTACAATTCTATGTACATAAATACACACACCCACACATACCTTAAAATATATCTACCATATACATTATGTTTACTATAATTGCTCCAATTGAATACGTGTATGAAACTTATCAAAGGCAAAGGTGATATATTGTTTCTGAACTTTCAATTAGTGGATTATTGACGAATTTAGCTCTGTACATAAAGTTACATACAACACCGCCATGAGCTGCTCTAGTATCGGACACTTTTAAATAGCTAAGTCTTTCTCAAAGTGGAATAAACCGTGTATCTATTACCATTACGGTTTAATGCAGAAAAGCACAATTTAACTAGTGTTTTAAATTTTAAAATAAAAGCATATTTAATAAGAAATATCAATCAAATTGAACAAAATCCGATTTTAGCAATAATTCAGAATTTTTATTGTCTCATCGTGCGAAATAGAGTTGAATAAAAAATCACACGTTCTATTGAGAATATATGGTTGCACTGCTTCTAAGTCATCTTTTTGTATTGTTTGATGGTGGCTTGTAAATCATTTGACTTCTGATTTCAACTTTTAAAATAGCACGAAAATCGTGTGTCGGATGTGGGTCGATTGAATTCTTTATCCGGTATTATGTCCATTTCTGATCAGCAGATTTTGTTTAGCGACGTAGGTTGTAGCGCATGGTTTGCATTGTGCTCTTGTTATACTCTTCAGCTTTAGTATCTCTAATAGCAGGATAAAACATAGCCAGTTTTATTTCCAATTCTTATTTTGTTATCGTTTTGATATTAATATTTGTCTTCATGCTAAATATTTCAAAAATGGTCTTCACTGTATTTGAACTTTGATTTGTACTTTGTATTTGATTCTTTGCTTTCAAATAAATTATTGTTATTTTCGGTTGTTAATGATGTTATTGATTATCAGCGTTCTATTATTAATTGAATAAGCCGCCTACATTCAAAATTTAATACAGGTCCTCTACCAGTATTAATTTATTTGGAATTTACAACACTAGAAATTGTTAGTAGGTCGAGTATAATTATATCTATATTAAATAACTAATATTTTGAATCAATGACATTTCATATTGAAAAAAATTAATGCAAATAAATTTAAAATTTTTTTGAGATTCTAAAATGGGAATCAAAAGATTTTATTTGTTTTAATAATACATATGATTAATCAATAAAAATTTATTAATTGATCCGAATCATATTAGAACTAAAATTGTTTGCGGATAGTTTCATCTGATTATATTAAAATATTTTATTTATCAAAGTACCAAAGTTTTATATCATTTTACTTCATACTTTAATCAATGATAAAATGTTTCAATAAAAGTAACCGTTCAATAGGATTTTGAAATCTAGATTCCATGAACAAAAATTTAAAAAGGGACAATCGATATAATTATCAATTACGTTAATAAAGATAAATCTTATACTGACCCCTTAAATCTGTTATCCAATTCGTTTATCAACCATTCTACAGTTAAAGGTTAATTAATATGGAGATATGGAACGATAAATTATTTTCCGAAAATAGAAAACTATAAAGCTAAAACATTTATTTACATATATTTGCATAATAATCAATAATATATAACTTTTATGTAAAATTAAGATACTGATAAACAATTATTCAAAATGTTGTGAGGATGTATTAAAAGCATTAGAACTACATTAGAATGCATTTTTAATAAAACAAATATCTTTACTCTGTACAAATAGGCTGCCAAATAAATAGTTACATCATCATTAATAATAAGATATTTTGATAAATTCTGATTTTGAATTCATTAAAAACGTGAAACATGTATTACTGTAATGTAATATAAAATATTATTGCATATTTTTAAAGTCTAAATTAAAAATTTAACAGTTCAAATTAATTTGTTAATTTACAAACATAATTTTTCAGACGAAAAATTTTATTTGTTTTAATAGTTTTAATTAAGTTTTAATTGAATTATTCTTCATTAAAAGCATATAGGAGATAATATTAAAAAATATTGTGAAATTTAATGAAAATTTTTTTGTTTTCTCTTGCAATAACTTATTAATTTATCATTTTAAAAACGTATTCTGTCACCAATAATAAACTAACTCATATAATTTTTTGCTTTCGTTTGTAAACAAAAATTAGAAAAACTTTACAATATTTTTATTTTTATGCTGTAGCTTTTCAAACTAAATTTGATTTTTATAATAATTAGTCTTATAATATAATTATTCATTTCCTAGATAGTTAGAGTCCAATATAGTTTATCTTACATTTGAAGAATATTATTGATTAAATATATATAATATTAAATTTCTTACGTTCAAATTTTTGATAAAAATTGTTTTTAACTTTGTATCTTTTTCAAAGAACATAATTTAGGATTGTTTTAATTAAGAGATATAAAAATTTTACTGATGGATATAATATAAGTAGAGGATAAAAAGTTTTAAATTGTATACCAAATTAAACTAAAAATTCGTACAATTCTTTATAATTTGTAGATGTTTTTTTTTTTTGAATAGGCTATTTTTTAACAATATATATATTTAATTTCTATATATTGATGACGATCTTCAAGTCCCGAAATTAAATGTAAGTTCGTCCAAGTTTATACGTAGTTACATAATTATTGATATTCATTAATTTATATTATTTTATTTTTGGAATCTAATTTTATATAATAATATATGATATTATTTGTTTACTTTTTACCTTATTCATCGACTTCAAAAAATAAAAATATCTACTTATTATAATTAAAACAGTTTTTTGGATACCTTAATATTTCATTTTTATCAGTAGTAAATATTATAAATATTTAAATTGAATTAAAATGATAATTTTAGAAAATATATAAAATATCTTAAACTCAATTTGTGCTGTCTGTATCTCAAATTTATAGGTTGATCTTAAATGAAAAGGAAAGCTATTATTGGATTTCAAGATTATTTCAAAATCAAATTTCTTTAACAGACAATATATAGGATCCCAAATATATATATATATATATACTCCAATATTAAAATATCATGACTGTCTTAAAATATTCTCCAAGACCCTGGTGATTTATTTATACAATGAAAAGATTTTAATCATATTAAATTTTATTTTAATATTTTTATTTAATATTTATATTTATTTCAGTTCAATTTAATGTTAAGTCGACTTGCAGAGTTATACTTTATAAAACTGGAATTCTTTCAAGCAACCATTTAACTTTATAAATATATTTTAAGCCGCGCTTCATCCTAATATTAAAATAATAAAATTAAATAATATTCTTGTTGAGGACGTTTTTATTTTATTTTTTATAAAAAAGTCTTATTAACTAAAATAAAATATATTCTGGGAATAAAAAAAAGACTTGAAATGGTAACAACACTCTATCTCTCTCGATATGCTCAAACTAGATAGTGAAGAAGACATAAGTGTTGTTAAGTAGCTACTTTGGCTGATTACATTACAGGTGATGCACAATTTGAGGAAGAGGCGGTCGCTTGAAAATCAACAATAAATATTATGATAAAATGATAAATTCTAACTCAATTAATTGGGTTATAACATTTTAAATTTACGATAAGGTATGTCCCTAATTTATAGAATATCTTTATTTTTATTATACCAAAAATTTAAACTATTGAAGACAAAAATACTTAATAAAAATAAATTAAAATCGATATTTATCTATTATATTAATTAATTGAATAATTGAATAATATTGAAATCCGTACAAATCTTAGTTAACTAATTTGTTACAACATAATAATTAACCAGATTAGATTATTAACGAGACTACGTTAAATATTTTATATTTACATTACAAAAATTGTTGTTCAAAAGAAATTTTTAAAAAAATACAAAGTTAAATTATTTAAGTACAACTTATTCAAAGAACTATATGCACCGTTTCAGAGTACCGTAAGTAAAAGTATTCATAAATTATAATACTTTTTGAAACAGTAATATAACAAAATTGAAACTATGTGACAGAAAGTGGAACACGGGAGGTATATAAACGTTAATACAATTTTAATAAATTCATTTGTGGGTTTGTTAATAACGAGTTTAAAAAAATTTTGACTTGAATTTTATTTTTAGTTTTAACGGTTAATTATCGTTCTCATTTGTTATCATAAAGTTTTTTATATCCGAAATACGCGTGATTGCCTCTATAAATTTATTCAACAGGCTGCCGATTTCAATCTAATCTCATAGATTATCGCCTTTTGTAGATATAAAGAATCATAAATAACTACAAAATAAATCGATGAATTTGATTGAAGAACTTGCTAATTTGGGCTGTCGAATTTAGCGGAATAAATCAAATCTTCTTTAACTCAAATAAATGCAAACCATTATTTCATTAATATTGATACTATTTAGAAAATCTAAATGGCGAGTATGTCAGAGAGACACTTAAAAAAATACAAAAGTTAATAACAGTAAAATAAAAACACTCTTTGTGTAGATGTTAACCCCACAAATATAAAACAAAAAAATATAAACCTTTCGGTGTTATTATATCTTCGCAGTAAAATAGATTTTAAATTTTCTCTAAATTTATTTAATTGAAGAAAGTATAACGTCAAAATGTTGTATACAGGTATATTACTATTTAAGTAAATTTCTATTGTATTTTTTGCGGTTAACTTTTACACATATTAACGTGTTTTTATTTTACTTCTATTATACTTTCACGTTCACCTCATTATTGCTTATACATCGATTTATAAAAAAGAACTTTCTAACTAAACACAACTACATATTTTAATAATTTATTCTACGTTCGACTGATATTATCGGGATATATATAAATACAGCATATCGTTTACATTTTCAAGGATGCAGTATAATTTTGACTTGTCTACCGAACTATAGATACACAGATAGAGGTTATTGATTAAATATTATATCACTATAAAAGCAATAACTAAAAGTTGATAACATTGCGTATATATTGACAGATTGACTTCTGTATTTATTTAACCTATTTATTTGTAATAACAGGTGAAGTATCAGTCAAATATTATCGTTCTATACAAGCCGTAATAATGATATTTATAAATTTAAGGCAACAAAAAATTTATACATTTTTATTTCATATAAAAATTTTACCAAAATATTTATTAAAATTAATTTATATAAAAAAGAGTATTGTAAGAATAAAAATAAGTCAATATACTCACATCGCCAATTATTGTTACGTTCCAGGCTCCTGCTAAAGCTGCCTCATATTCGCAAGATTTTTCTAAACCAAAGATTGCATTGACACCTTTCTGTATTAGCCTGGTGATTACGCGCATAGAATCCTGAAGATTAGCGTCAGGAATTCGATGCTTCATTATTGTAACCTTTGTCTTAAGTATGTGTTCCAAATTGTGGCCCGGACGAACGATACCATGTATTGGAGGTCGATTGGATTTGTTCTTAGCAACATCGAGTGCATAGTAGAAGCCTCCACTTGAGATATCAAGACCTTTAAAACTTTTGGCAATCATTCCGATATTGATCTTCGGGAAGTTTACTTTACTTCCGTTCGCTCCTGTGTCTGCTGTTTCCGGGCAAGGGCAATTGTCATACACTGAGGGAGTGATTGCTGGGATTCGTACCAGGAGAATTGCTATCATGAGAATTGTCTTGAAGTTGTGAGAGATAGAAAGAGTGGAAGTCATCATTTTTAATGTTCAAAAAATGAGGTCTCAAATTTGGCTTCCGTTTCCAATACCTAGTCTGACTACAAAACAAAAGATAAGATCGTGTTGAAATGTTTTCTTTTTGATAAATTTTTCATTTGAGAAAAATTCTCAATGATTGGGTTGGATAATTATTTTAAGTTATTTCATTGCACAAGAACTTTTAAATGATACCATTTGTTCGGTATACAGTCCCCTGTGGATAGATAAAATATTTGCTTGGAATCCAACTCATTCCAATGAAAAGTGTGAAGACAAATTAACTGGATAAGTAAATTTTACCTCCAAATGATATATTAGCAAACAGACACATGTATCACCAACCATTTTCATCCTCCCTCACTTAAATCACTTAATTGTAATTGGTTTATTCTAAAACCATTTAGATAAATGCATATACCTTTTAAAACAGTTATGACGATATCTATTTCCGTATATTAATTAACAACTAAAAGAAATACAAACAACTTTAAAAAATTTTAATATCTTAAATATGTACAGTATTGTATTGTATTGTATTGTATTGTATTGTATTGTATTGTATTGTATTGTATTGTATTGTATTGTATTGTATTGT
>JAUZNC010059041.1:0-10584 GCA_034780395.1 Vannuccia rotundouncinata
TTGCCCCCCTGGACCCCCACTAAAATCATTTGCTCACTTTGCTCGCAAATAATTTCCATATTTTTTTTAAATACCTCCAAAATCATGCCTGATTTATTACAGACATTTGTAAATTACAAACAGTTGCTCTGAAATCTGAAAGGGAGGGTACTTATTTGGTTAAATTTTATTATCAATGTTGGTGACCAGTTCTGAACTGGTCGACCAGTTGAGACATTTTAAGATCTTTAGATAAAGTTGTAAAAGGTTCTCAACTGGTCAACCAATTGAGAACTCAAAAAAATATCTAAATTACATATTTTCATATTTTTCAACTTGATTAATGTGAAGTATTAGTTAATTAAAAATATTTAAACAAAACCTATTTTTAAAGAACACATCAATAATTAATACATTGTGATAAGAATATGTATTATATATGACAATATAGGACATATCATGTATATAACAGTACAACAAATAATCAAGTAGTGCCTTATATATAATTAATTTATAGTTTATCAGCTGTCTTATTATTTAGAATTAATATTTTGTTGTTGCATTTTTATAATTATTTATATCAATTAAGCTCATATATAATTGTAGGTATGAATTATTTTCTTTCAATTGAGGCTGGATTGATTCTCTAAGGAGTCTTGTTGTAGTAAGTAGAAGAAGGCAAGATGTAGTAGTAATCATATATTAGCACATTTAACTTTGATGGGTTAATCCTCTTGATAGTCTTTGGTTTGTATAAATAGTGTATAAATCTTGCATGCTACATTACAAATCAAAATAAATCATTTAATAATTTTTTTTTTCAAAAATTTAATTAAATTTGGTTTTTATTTTAGATTTTTACCTTTGAATTTCCATTTCCGTGAAGGTCTTAATGATATTGGTGACAGGAACCAAAATGTACTCACTTGTATTGAGAGGTGTGGTTATAAAACATGTAATAGTATTTTATTTTTGAACTGTTGGTGGGGGAGGCATTTCCATAAATTTGGTTTCTAAATTTTTACCTTAGTATGATATAATGAGGGGGGCTGGGGGGTTCAAAAAGACTATAAAGCATGACATTGTTTCAGAAAAGTCACATATATAGCTAGTATGGTATATATTATAGAATATAGTACTAAATATAATTGCGATTTTTTATTGTTTTACATATTAACATATGAGTGAAGATAAATGAAACACACCTATATCACTAAGAAGTGAGGTGGAAACTGTAGTCATCAATCATATTTGAGAGTACTTAGATATACTTCTTTGCAACTGCAAACCTAACAATAAACTGTACATACTCATAAATTTAGATTTAAAATTTAATTGGATAATATATTTATATAAGAAAATATAATAAAAAATAATTTTGTTTAAAAAATTTTAATTTACAAATATCGCACATTAATCCAAATATGAAAAACTGCGTAATTTAGATTATTTCAGTTGGATGACCAGTTGGACAACTTTTATTATTTTTAAAAGTTCTCAACTGGTTGGAAGTTGCAAACTGGTCGACCAGTTGAGAACTTTATTTAAAAATCTGGTCAGGGTTGCTAACTGGTCGCCAACATCAATATATTTGTTATTTCCAGAGATAGGTTGCCCTCAAAAATACTTGAATTTCACAAAATGTCCTCAAATGTCATCCAAAATTGAATAATGTACTCGAAAATTAAATAGTGTAATTGTAATCCCAAAAAATTAAGGTCTGTCTATTGAAAAGAAACATTCAGACTCATCTGCTGCAATCAGCAGAGAAGATGTTCTCAAAAAGAGGAAGGCTAATCAATGCTCTACAAGATGTCAAGAAAATAAAGATCAGAGCATCTGCTGCCCTTGAATTGGCATCCATGAAGAGAAAAGAAATTTAAAAAGACATCTTTTAACAACTGTTATTACAATCTTACATTATAGGAAAGATTCACAACTATGTTATGTATACACATAAATTCTTTTATGTATAGTCATTTTTATAATTAAAATTTTGATTAAAGAGACTAACATCTGATAAATATAATTTAATGTTTACAATTTTGGAAAACCACAAATTTGTATTTCTTGCCCTTTTATGAGTATATTTTGAGGCACTTAAAAATTAGTGTACTCAAATTTTATTAACTAAAAATAGTGGCCACCCAGTCCTAAGGGATAGAAATCTTCTGCATATTTGGTGCCTGCAGATCCGCTGACTTGATGATCAATTTTTATTAATTTTTTATATGGGGGTCTAAAATTTGGACTTCAGCTCATTTTTTCAAAAAACTATTCCCATCCCTGTATTTCACTCTTTGACCTATATATTCTCAGTATATATTGGGAACTGTTTGTGGACCTGAAGGTTTGTGGACATTTCAATTATTGCAAATATTGCATTAGAGTATTCATTTCTATGTTAATTTAATCTTTACGATAAATTAGGACCTAGATAAATTATTATTTTCAATCTTTTTGAGTAAATAGTACATTTGTGTTGTGTACATTTTATTAAGATGCACATTTAAAAAAAATATATATACTCTAATTTTTTATTACAAAAATGTGGACACCCTGTAAAATAATATATTTTGTTTAAATATTTATTTTTTATAATTTACTATTTAAAAAAAAATTAAATTGTGACCAGGCTGGTTATGCAAAACATTAAATCATGTTTACTCATTCTAATATTTGTGAATATTTTCAATTATATTTTATTGTAGTTGCATTACATGAAAAGTCTTTATATGTACAGGATTGTCCAAAAGTACTGCCTCAGAAAATTATTTATATGTAAAAACATATCATTTTAAATTGGACTGTTATAGATGAGGATGTTTTCCATCAACTTGGAATTCTTAACATTATCAGTGTCACAAATATTTGGAATTTTTCAAGGAATATACAAATGCAGATAAACTTTTAGAAAATCATGATGTTTTTTAATTCTATACTATAACACTATAAATTCTGCTAAATAAATATGAAAGAGAAGAATTAATGTTAAAAGAGAAGCAGTTGATATTTTGAAATGATAGATACAGTTGTTCAGTTAATAACTTTTTAATAAATTGGAAATATGCTGATGACTCAAATAGTGGCAGGTTAAAATTAGCAACTGGTGACAAAAAAATCTAACTCTTCGTATTTAAAAGTCCTGTTAAAAGTCAAGTGTAAAGCTTCTGCTGAGGTTGGCATAAGCCCAAGTTCTGTGCAATGCATTCTGTAAGAAAATAAGTATCACCCTAACAATAATTAATTACACCAATGTTAGATGAAGAAAATGGTGTTTAACTTAGATGCTTTGGATTTTTGTTCACAGTTGATAGAAATGGGAGAAAGTGGTACCATAGATGCAAACAATATTGTATTTGATTTGGGGGTGAGGCAATATTTTGTTTGAATAGACTTGTAAACAAACAAACACTATTGGATGGATGACTAATAAGTTCAACATGATCCACAGTAATTGTCGGGTGTAGAATTTTTGGTGATGCAATCATTGGTACATTTATTTACACTTAACTTGATATGTTAAAAAATAACATTTTACCTTGCATAGCTGCCCTTCAAGATAAACGTGGTTCATGCAGGATGGGGCCTACACACTAGTCAAGGATTGTTTGAGATTACATCAACAAAGAGTTTCCTGATCATTGGATTGACTTGGGAGAGCAGGATCTATTCCATGGCCCTCATTCACCTGTTTTTTACTCCTCTTGATGTTTTCCTAAGGAGCTATAACGTCAAATCAATGGTGTATAACACAAACTTCAGATGAGTTGAAATCCAACATAACCAATACAATTACAGAGGTTACCCCACATAAGTGATAAAATGTCTGGCGCATTTTCCCAATGAGACTTCCCCATTGTGTTGCACCGAAGGGTAAACACTTTAAGCACCTAATTTAATGAATTAAACACTTACTAAAATGACACTTACATAGTTCAGGCCTCCCACTTAACCTAAAAAACCTAATTTTACACGAATTCTGCAAAAAAATATAACAAATCTTTAAAAAATGTTTTAATACATGCAACATTTTATTTTATCTAAAACAAATGTTTAAATGTATGTTTTTCATTTATGTTGTTCATTTATATATTAATTTTGTTGTCTTGTATTGAAACATTTTTGACGTCCTGGGTATGACATTAAACTACAACCACAACTATAAAGTGAGATAGAACCTTACCTCAGCAACGGTCCTTTGGCTATGGATATGTCCATATTGATGGATCTGATCCTCCTTTTTAGTTGTATCGCCCTGGTAGAGTATGCCTTTTTAGGCAATGGCTAAATTATGGTTTTTTAGTTTGGTTGCTGACTTTTTTTAAAAAGGGAAACTTATATTATCAGATCTCTTCATTTATGAATTGAAATGTAACATTCACTAGTCAGTATCCCTTTTATAAAAATCAATGGACCCAATCAATTATCATATAATTGTATATAAACAATGCCAATTCTATACTTGTATGTGAATCAGACATGGGATTGTTCAGGCTTTTTTCAGGCTGAAAGGTCATTTTTCTAATTCATCTAAAAATGATATAAAAATTCATAGGGGTAGAGGGAGGGGGGTGTTTGGTGCATGTGAGACATATTTTCTAAATAAATTTTACTGTTTTTGTTATTTTATATATCTAAACTACTATTAATATTCATTATATATAATGATGCTTCAAATTTTTTCATGCTTCGCGCAGATCTATAGCCCATGCTTACCGCATAGCCATGACACCCCTATTGCTTTCTTGTTGCAAAACATATTTCAGGCTTTTTTCTGGAAGTCCCTATCTCATGTCTGACTGGGGAATCATTGAACAACATTAAAAGTTATATTGAATTAAAAGCACTTTTTCTATCTTCTTTAATAAACCTGTTTTATGATAACACACTATAACAATGCTATATCTATGCAATAAATAACTGATTTTTAGACTAGTATTTGGATATTTTTTTAAACCTTAAAAAAGTCTGAAACCTTAAAAAAATATTTTGTTGAAGCGTGGGAGGCCTGATAGTTTTGGTCAATTATACATTATTCTATCATGTACACTTACCTATCTACCCATACATTAATAAAATGTTGGAACCAATTTTTAAAATTTTCTGGGCGTTACTTTTTAGAAACTCTGTGGAATTTTTATTATCACTATTAAAGAAACGAACTTAAGGGCCAATCCCTACCCATATTTTTTTTGAAAAATTTGTTTATAGGTACAGTGAAGTCATTTCTTAAGGACTTTTATAAAGAGGAAGATGATGACACAAAAGTTTTTGTATATTCACAACAGCTAGTAAGTTCTGTGTAATACATTATTTCATGAATATGTCTTCATTAATTGTTAAACTTATTTCAGATTCGCTTGGCGAACCGTGAACAGAGTGTTCTCTACATTAATCTTGATGATATGTTCCAATTTAATGAAGAACTCTGCTCGGCCATAGAAGCCAATGGATACCGCTATCAACGAATCTTTGCAAGTGTTATCGACAGCTTGTTGCCGGAATATAAAGATGCTGAGGTGGGTAGTTTAACTAAGAATATAATATTTATATTCTTATTATTAACTATTCTATGTTGTTTAATTTAGACTGCTCACCTGGATGTTCTTGATCTATTCATCGATCAAAGAGTTCGAATGGAACAACAGCATAACCCTCAAATTAACATGCAGGATATCCTTAAAAAGTTCCCGCCAGAGCTCCTTCGTCGATGGTACATATTTCTCCCATTTTATAAATTTATTTATTTTTAGTGTATGATTCGTTTAGAAATTTGATATATGTATATATATCTGATATATATTTGATATATGTATATATATATCTCTCATTCCAGTGAGGTGTATTTCACCGGACGTACCTCTGAGAAGCCACATACAATGCGCACGGTACTGGCCTCATCAGTAGGGAAACTTATCCAAGTAAACGGTGTTGTTACCCGAGCAACGGATGTTAAGCCCCTAATGAAGGTGGCCACCTATACATGTGATCGTTGTGGGGCGGAAACATATCAGGTACGATTTGGTCTAGATGCCATAATTAAATAACAAAGGTTTATATACCTAAGCATTTAATTGTATTTTTGTATACCTTTTAGGAGATTACCAACCCTAGCTTCATGCCAATGACGGCCTGTATGACAGAAGTATGCCGCAATGAACGAACAGCTGGAGGTCGTCTTCATTTACAGACTCGAGGTTCCAAGTTTATCAAATTTCAGGAACTCAGAGTGCAGGAGATGTCTGAACAAGTTAGTCGATTAATTTTACAATATCATTGTGATTATACTATATCTACACAATGAAAGTAAAGGCAAAACGTTCTCTGTATACAATTATTAAATCAATGTCCATCTCCGAAATACTTAACCATATTTTTAATTACATCTAGAATTCAAGTCTGAATCTTTGTTTTCAAAATGTTAATATCTATACTTGTGCAGGTTCCAGTGGGCAGTATCCCTCGTAGTATGTCTGTTCATTGTCGCGGTGATAATACACGATTAGTACAGCCAGGGGACCATGTCCACCTCACTGGTATATTCCTACCCAGCCTCAAACAAGGCTTTAAAGCGACCTCCCAAGGTTTACTTGCTGACACCTTCCTAGAGGTGCATCAACTAGTTCCACTCACTAAAAACCAGGACGAATTAGAGTCGCAGTCTATGGATGAGGAGGAGAAAAAGAGACTACAGGGTAGGTAGTCATTTTGCTTGTACCGTCCGTGTAAATAATTACTAATTTAGTTGTATTCTTCCCTCCCTCACTTGAAAATCTAGATCCCGACTTTTACTCCTTAATGGCACAGAGTCTGGCTCCTGAAATCTTCGGTCACGAAGACGTAAAGCGAGCCCTACTCCTCCTCCTCATTGGTGGAAATAATCTTGCCCCCAAAGGTATGAAGATTCGTGGATCTATAAATATCTGTTTGATGGGTGACCCTGGAGTTGCCAAGTCCCAGCTCTTGACCTTTGTTGATCGTTTGTCGCCTCGTAGTCAATACACTACAGGCCGGGGTAGCTCTGGAGTCGGCTTAACTGCTGCTGTAGTCAAAGATACAGTCACTGGTAAGGAGTTTTGAGTTAATATGAACGCTAGTATACTCATTTGTTTCTCCTTATACTAACAATACACTATTTTTCATATTAGATGTTTTATGATTGTTTATCTATTTTTTTTAACAATTGTTATTTTAATGCATTCTAATCTTGTAAAACTTCACAAATATCTGAAAAACATGCTGTTTTATATGCTGAGCTTAACCCCTAGACATATGTGACAGGAGATTGGTTTCTGTGGGAATTATATTTTGCTTGATTTCGAGCTCGGAATAATAGAATAATATGCGCGTTTTTATTGTATTCTAATTATTTTAATTGTGCTATTATGAAAATGAAACAGTAAGGGATTTCAAGGTACCACAGTTAATTAATATAGATGTAAAAACTTTCATGGAATGCGTAATAAACATATCTTAAGTTTTCTGTATTGGTCATATTTTGTCATTTTAGGGGAAATGACCTTGGAAGGAGGTGCGTTAGTATTAGCAGATCAAGGAGTATGTTGTATTGATGAATTCGACAAAATGGCAGAGTTTGACCGGTAAGAGTTAATTGTTGTACATTATTTGTACAACAATATTTACAGTAGAAAATTATTTTATTTTTTTTGTTTTCTACATTTTTAGAACCGCTATTCATGAAGTAATGGAACAGCAAACTATCAGTATTGCTAAAGCTGGCATCCTCACTACCCTGAACGCCCGTGTGGCTATTTTGGCGGCAGCTAATCCTGCTTATGGTCGATACAATCCCAGGAAGACCGTGGAACAGAATGTGGACCTCCCCGCAGCCCTTCTGTCAAGATTCGATCTTCTCTGGCTTATTCAAGATAAGCCCGATCGGTGAGTTCAAAGTTATATATTAGAAATGGTTTTTAGTTCACTTCAATCCTTCAGGTGAATCATTAGTATCACTAAAACGTTTTATTATAAAAACCAATATATAGAAATATGTTTGCTTAATTTACTTTTAGCTAAGTTATTACGTATTTTTTATATTTCTACATAACATGTCTAGATGATGATTACAAAGTTTATGAAATTAAATTGACAATTTTGTATTTTAAACTTTTTATTTCGTCCTCTTTTTTAGTGAAAACGATCTTCGACTAGCCCAACACATCACTTACGTTCACATGCATAACAGCGCTCCCTCTCAGACTTCGATTTGTGCATCACAAGGGGCAGAAGGTACTCGTATTACTTTTAAATAGTTTGTTTTGACACATTAATTTTGAATAATTTAATATATTATTCCACATACAATAGTTAAATTTATTTATTCTCTATTAAATTTCATTGCGTGTCGTGTAGATGGGAATTTTTTATTTATAAATTTCTATAAATGCTATATTATATATTCTTAAAATTATTTGGATTTTTCAAATGCAGTTTGTATGTACTATACTTCAACATATTGTCTGGTATCCCCTTTTAAAAAATCATTCGGGAAAAAACAAAAAATTAAATAAAATTTTATTTTATTTTAAACATTATATAATATACAATCTGCTAAAATACCTGAATATTTCAAAGACCTTCAGAAAATAATTGGTATATATGATTGAATGGCATACTTTTATCTGTACGTTATTTAATACAGCCATTTTCTGCGTTTAAATATTTCTGTGATGTCCTTTTCCCAATTTTAATAAAGTAAATTCAGTGTTCTCAATTTATAGAAAACTTATCTTACACGTTAAGAATGGTGTCAACTTACTTTTGGCATTCCTCATATTAAAAATAATAAAAGTTACATAATTCCTTCACGAATTAAAATTATTAAGGGCTTTTCACAAAGCTGAAACAAGTAAATCTTTTTCATTCCATTTAATTTTAGGACCCTATGTCGTGTATTATTTCCAGATTCGTAGTAGCCAAACAACTCTCGTTTTGTATGTCGAAACAAATTTATCTAGAATCGGTAGTTTGACAAATCAATCTTCAAATATGTTTTGTGTATATTTCATACGCTATTTTACTATGTATTGTTTTTAGTTGTATGTTTAGAGTATTGAGGGGCAGTAGTAATACAAAATGCTAATATTTAATAAGTATGTAATTCATTCGAAACAAACAATCCTATCTTAGATAATAAATAGAATTTTTATTTTAGAATATTGACGTTTTGCGAAACTCTATATGAAATCACATGTGTTCACAATTCATTTAGTATGATTCAACAGAATTATTGCATTAGATGGTTTAATACATGCTAGTAATGCAAGAATCTATTGATTATCTTTTATATTTTAGAAAATATAATATTTTCATAATTTCGTCAAATGTTTGCAGGAGGCCCACAGAGGGGAACTACTACAACCATTCTGTCAATGCAACAGCTCCGGCGATATTTGGCCGCGTGTAAGGCCCACCAAGCTCCCAATGTACCTGCCACATTGGCAGACTATCTGGTTGGGGCCTATGTTGAGATGCGAAAGGAGGCACGAAACAGCAAGGAGATGACCTTCACCAGCGCTAGGTGAGTTATCGATTATTTATAATCAGTACCGAACAATACTGATTAGGATGCTTTGTATTATTTTAGGACCTTGTTGGCTATCCTACGTCTATCAACTGCTCTGGCTCGACTTAGACTCCGTAAAGAAGTGACGAAGATGGACATCGATGAAGCAATGAGACTAACCGAAGCTTCCAGATCAAGTGTACACGCGGACTATTCGGATAAGCCAAACAGGTGTGTTGTCTCATTTTAATAGTTAAAATACAGTTTTTTATTTGGCTCTAGCGTATTTTTGAAATAATGACATTTTGTATTCAATATTTGACAACGAAATGCACTGAAATTATCTGCATAAATAATTTATTATGCTATCTTCTTCTTGTAATATTTCATTTTTATTTATAGTATTTATTGTTAATTCATTGTAGAGCAACATCCTACAAAGACTACATTTATCAAGTAATCCGGGATATGGCCTCTGTTTCCACAACAATGAGTCTAAAACTGGCTGACATAATGGAACGCTGTGCCTCAAAGGGCTACAAACCTGATCAAGTCAACGAAGTTGTCGACAACTATGAGAGTCTCAATGTCTGGCAGATTAATACAGCTCGCACTCGTCTTACCATCGTTAATTAAATATTCAGATCGTGCATTTGTTGTAATCCTTATTTTTCATATGTTCTAGATAGGATTTTCAACTATTTTTGATGTTTTAATATATTTTTTACTGCATAACATTTTACTGATTGTGTGTGTTCCTTTGCTCGCAAAAGAGAGTTTACTGATTTTATTTAATATTATATATTGTCATACAAATTGCTTGTCTACTTTTCTGGTGTATTTAAAATAAAGATGTTATATTTACATTGATTTATCACTAATTTCTCCCGGGTCTTTAAAATGTCAGGGGCCTGTTTCGTTAACCTATAATTAATTGTATTACAATTCTGGTAAATCTTCGATTATTTAGATCCTGTTTTATAGAATATTTGTAACTACATCTTCAAATCTACTTAACTCTAAGAGAGAAATTCAAACGATAGATTGAATAACTGTTGAGGGCATACTAGAAAATT
>JAUZNC010059042.1:0-10582 GCA_034780395.1 Vannuccia rotundouncinata
TGAATTCTGAATTTATTAATTATTATACAGATATATTGATTAATAATTACAGTTAATTTTCATGGTTCAATCATAATATATAATTTAATGATTATGTAATTTACTGTATTTTTCCTTAGAAATAAATATTGACATTTCTTAGATAGTATTGCACATTTATAAAAAATTGTAAAAATTTACACTGAAAAAAGCTTTGTAAAAAATAATAATAATTTATAATTTGCCATAAAAAAATATTTTTTAAATTTTTAACATTATTATTTACATTCTAAAATTAAATTATTTTATAAATTATGATAGCCATGTTTATAAGGGTGATATTACATTAAACAGATTATTCTCAATTGATATATTTATAGCCAGTCTCTAGAAAGATAAATAAATTATTATGTCAGTTGCCATAGGCATGGTTATCATAATTTAAAAAATAATTTATCATGCTCCTTAATGGAATTTTGTTAATACGCCATTTCCAACGAATAATCCAGTCTAATATACACTGTGCAAATGCCACTTTGAGGAAGTATTTTGTCTATTTTTAAGAAAATAGAAGACAGTAAAAACTTTTTTTTAAATTGAATGTAAAAAAGATTCAATATATTCATAAATATATTTTCCATAAAATTATGTGAATTGTACAAAATAACGGTTCCGATGTTGTTCCACTATTTATTGATTTTGAACATATGTGACACTCATTTTATACTATAATAATATATTTTAAATTAAATAAAAGTAAAATATAGTTTGTAATAGTCTTTCTGCTTGGTTTTATGTTCTAATTAGTTGAGCATTATACTTTTAAATGGCAAATGTACGAATTTTTTCATATAAACCGCAAAATAGGCAGCCATTTTGTCTTGATCCAAAAGAATTTTTTTTGGGGAATGCGATTTTTTTGTTCTCTATGATCAAAAATGTCTATTAAAAAAATTTGGTGCTTTTGTCCGACATGTAACGATTGTTAATATTTTTGTCCGTAAGCGACCTCACTAGTTTATAAGATGTCAAAGATATAATATTAATATTGATTTAAAACGAATTAAGTTATACTGTATTATATAAATATATGAACGTTAGATTTATATCAATTAATATTCTTTAACTTAACATATATCAATTTAACTGTATAATATCACGGAAATATGGTGAAATTTTATGTCGAATTTGTTATATTGTTCTCATTTATAAAACTTACATAACTTTACGCACATGACTGGTGTATGTTAAAATTTGATGAAAATCGATCAATGCTTTCGAGTATTTATTGGAGTTGAAGGAAGGACTAACGCTTTCTAATTATTTTTAAATATTGCTAGAGTAAGACTTTCAAAAACTTCCTCATTTAAAGGAAACCTATATAGACATAATATATAGAGCAACGACCAATAACCAATGGTTAGACAGTAGTCAAAACCTCTACTCCAACCTCTAAACCTCTAAGATTCAAAATGTCTACTTTTAATTAATTGCATCTTTAAAGCACTGGCATAAATTCCTCTAAATTGCACTTTTTAACAGTTGTGCACTCCATCCATCCCCTTACAAATGTAAAGGTCTCGCGATTTTGATTTTTGTTAAATAGAAAAGTTTCATTGATTTGTTAGTTGTTAAGTAACTTTTACTGTTGGGTGTTTTCTATGTGTTTTGAAAAATGATAGTGTCCCTATCAAAATACAAAAAAGTGTACAAATATCATATGAATCTTGATAATCTTTCTGTATTTTCCCAATTTACTACTATTTAAACAATAAATTCACATAAATAATTTTCGCATAGATGCACAATTTTCAAAATAAAACATTGTGTCAACATTTTAGCGATGACCTTTGTGTTCTAAAAATAGATTTGTGCCTGAAAAACACCGTTACAATTTTTTACCAGTGGAGTTTACATGGGAGAATTTAGGCATGTAATATTTTTATAATCAAAAGTTACTCTTTACAGTATTGTATTTAGACAACCTAACATGTTGTGCTTATTGAACAACAACAATGTATGAAAGAATGGATTTTGTTAAATGAATCACAGAAAAGAACAGTTTTAACAGTTGATTTAACGCTACTCGTTAATATTGAGAAATAAGTAATATACTACTGTTAAATAAAGGCAGTAGATTGCAAAAATAAATTGGAGAAAGAAAAACACACATATATATTACACTAACCCGCGACTGATTTGGAAGAGTTTGGTCATCACTCATTGGACAGTCATCCCTAGAATCAGAAGGCGGACCATCCGAATCATAATCTGCAGAGTTTGAGCATGACAGATGTTTTCTCCCTTCTTTATCACGAAGTATCTAGCGAAGGAAATAATGAATAGTGTTTACTTCTCGTTAGATGAGTATTTACAATAACTAAAAAATACGGCAGTAGTGACAAATATTTATTTTCCTAATCAAACTGAGATCAGTTATATTATTATTTATCTATTTTATAAAATACTAATATTGCACAATTGTAATATTTAATAAGATGTCATATTAATCTAAAAATATACGTTATACAATGAAACAAAAAATCTCATTATTTTATCCATAATGAAAATTTAATAAAACTATATGGGTAACTAAATAATTATAAATAAATAATTAATTAAAAACATCATAATTTTTATAATATAAAGAAAAGATAAAAGAGTATATTCATTTATAGAAATGGGATAGATATTATCCTTATGAAGGAAATACAGATAATTCTCTGGTTAACCAGACAACGCCCTCGTTAGAAGATAGTTTTAAATATATCAAGTGAAAAAAATAACAAATATTTAAAATGCACATTTGGAGTTAGGATTATTCAGTTACAACTAATTCAAATTATATTCATTAGAAAAAAATTAAACAATTACTTTGAATAATTATGTTTGATTAAAAAATCAAACTAATTTCTAAGAGAAAACAGTATTATGTCATTAAAACATGATCATGCGAATAATATTGTGATATTGAATATCTTGACTTCGGAAGATCAGTTAACAATTAACAGTTCCAAATATCATCAAAAAGAATTTATGCAATGAGCTGATAGTTTTATTCAAAGTTATTATTAGATATTGTCTAAAGATTTCTTTTTTGTATAAATACCGTCGGAAAATGGAACACCTCCACAACAATAATACATGAAATTATAGTCAAAAGGTGAGTACCCTCTCTGAAATCATATATCTCCTGGTCTTAATAGAAATCACCAAGCACCTAGCATCAACATCCAGCTAGCGATTTAACGGTCAAGAGGCATATCCACCCCTACCCACTGCATTCATCGCTGTAAGTATAATTGACACAAGAAGTTACTTTGGGAAGTTTTTCAAGTTTTACTCCTGGCTTGAGGTTGTGAAGACACTTAAGCTTTGACATCAAATCCAGTTAATGACTATGATTTAGTTTACAAGGACACAACAGCTAGAAACAATTTTTGCTGTAAGCAATTGATTGCAGCTATTCTTCTGATATATAAAGAAACGCTTACAATTGTTTCTAGTGAACAAAGTTTCCGCTTTGTTAAAAATAGAAAATATTATTTAACAAATTATATGTTATTATACGACAAAAATATATTTCAATGCCATTCCTCATTGTAAGTCTACTTATTCGGTCATAACCTGTCTTATAAGCACAACAAAACTTCTAGAACAAATAAAATTAGCGATTTGTAAGAGAAAATTGGAATCTTTCAATGTACATCAACAAGCAAGGTCGAGGCGAGAGTCGTCTTTTTTGACGAAAAGTAATTAAATATAAAATAAAAAATAACATTTCCAATTTCATGAAGTCATTTTTAAATTTATTTATTAAATAAATTTTATATTTTAAATAAATGATTTTAATGTTTTATTGTTATTTGCAAACAAAATTGTAAATAATAGTTCTACATTTTGGTGATATAGAAACGCACAAAGATAATCAATCCCTCAGGTCAAAATTCATCTAACTGACCTTGATATTGGTAAGAGTAGAACTTTACAATTTCATTAATTATTCTTCAGTTAATTTGATCGTGAATGAAATGTTTACGTATAGTTAATATTATAGAAAAGTATATGGTAAATTTGGTTTTATTTGACATTTCTTTATTTGCATTTAAAGTTAGATAAATCAATGGGACAGATGAACGAATATGCGTGCATTGTTACACTATGCACATTGAATATGCGTGCATTGTTACACTACGCACATTGTTCATGCGTGGATTGTTACACTACGCACATTGAATATACGTGCATTGTTACACTACGCACATTAAATATATGCGTGCATTGTTACACTACGCACATTGTTCATGCGTGCATTGTTACAGTACGCACATTGTACATGCGTGCATTGTTACACTACGTACATTGTTCATGCGTACATTGTTACACTACACACAGTGTATATGGCAGCATTGTTACACTACGCTCAGTGTACATGCGTGCATTGTTACACTACGCACATTGTTCATGCGTGCATTGTTACACTACACACAGTGTATATGGCAGCATTGTTACACTACGCTAATTGTACATGCGTGCATTGTTACACTACGCACATTGTTCATGCGTGCATTGTTACACTACGCACATTGAATATGCGTGCATTGTTACACTACGCACATTGTACATGCGTGCATTGTTACACTACGCACATTGTACATGCGTGCATTGTTACACTACGCTCATTGTTCATGCGTGCATTGTTACAGTACGCACATTGTACGAGTAAAACAAAATGAAAACATTAAAAGCGTCGTGTGGGCCAATGACTAAAAACAATTATGTGAAGAAAATAAGACGAATGATTGTGTTCTTATTCACGTTAGGAAATTAACTTATTACCTTCAAAAATAAATGAGTCATGAGTTTCCAGGATACAATTATTATTGTAATATGAATCCATGTTTAGTGTCATATTAAAATCAAAAAGGTTACAATGATTATAATGACCGTTTTTTTGTTGATGAAATATGTTCTCCTAAAATATTGCCTATAATATACATTGAAATTTGATACACTGACTCGATAATATCGAGAGAATAGACCATGGGTGGAGTTGGAAATTAACAACTTTTTAAAAAAAAGTTATCATATATTTTAAAAGAGGTCTGATGTTTTAGAACATATTTCTTTAAACAGGAACATGATAAAACCTAAAATTGTTTATAGCTCTATGATTTGTTCATATCTATACAAATATTTAAATTCTAAATATATTAAATACCGATTTAAATAGATTTTTATATAACATAGAACTGTAAAAAAAATTACCATTAACAATATAACTGTCTATAAATTAAGCGTTCTATATTTATGAAAAAAGAGATAATAATATCTTTCGAATAAAGCATAGCAATAATTTGGATCAAAGAGCGAAAAGTTAATCATGGAAATGTTGGCTAAACAAGTTAAGTAGTCACTAATTGACCCAAATAGGAAAACAAATTACACCATTAATAATATTTAGATATATGAAATGTAGAAAAGCTCTATAAGCAGCGGGGTCAAAGTGTCAACCCTGAAACATTGAGAGAAACAGCATTTATCAACTGGTCAACCGGTTGCAATTGTCAGCTATAAATCCTGGAAGAACAATCGGAGGGCCACCGCCCAAGCATAATGGTGGTAATAAATAAATACTCACGGCCGTGTATAACAGGCTCTTCCTATAAGTTGAATGATGGAACAGTTATTACGAGACATAACTAACAATAAATTTTACCAATTTATTGTAACAATTTGGCAACGTTCTTCCAGCTTATCAAAGACTTAAACAGAAATAGTTGCTTTAATTTGAAGGAAAAAAACAAGTTATCAAATCTGGAACTGCAGAAAAGTGATATTTCAATGTTTATAGTAATTAAAAACGTTTTACCAACAACAATTTCAATTTAAGTAATTACATTTTTAAAAGGAAAATGTTGGAAATATTTGGTAAAAAATGTATCCATAAATAAATACTTAACTAAAATACCCAAACTCTGAAATTATTTACTGTTATAATTAGAGCAGCCACACATATTTTCAGAGGACAGACGTTTTCATATGCTCAAAAGGTTGTAAGTATAAATTGTATACTTATGTATACTCAGACGTTAAATTATAATTTTATAAAGCAGCTGTAATTGAGATTAATTTTTAAATAACATTTAAAAATACCCACTCATTTAAATAAGAAATAACGGCAACGCGAGATGGATATTTAGCTGCAAAAGATGGTGATTTTATTCCTGTTGATTTGTATAAATAAGTAATCTTGAAAAGTATGACACAACAATTTAATATATGAATAAATACAAGCTAGGACGAGCATTCTAACCAAATAATCGGTGGAGTTAACGATGGTATGGTAAGGCGAATTCTACTTAAGAACAGCGTGAACAGTTGGGCATATATTTATTACCCATTAGGATTATAACTATGTCCAAAAAAGAGATATATTTACTTTCTCTGGCGTTTAGCGGAATACCTAGCACAGAGAATTTGTACTATTTTAAAAAACAACTGTAATCAAGGAACAGGGATAAAATTAGCCACTTTATTTTTAGTTATTTCACAACTAGACTTCACACCACACACATAGTGAGTTGGTTGGTTGCTTAGCTTTCTTTACTACAGCTTCATCGCCCTCGCTGTATTCTATTCTGACAGACTAGCAGACTGTGAATGAAATCAGAGTATTGATCCAAGATTTTTGCAAGCTGCATCCAGTCAACCATCATCCCACCCTCTTCAATCTCTCGCCGATGTCTTCAAGAATCTATCTATCCATTTGCTCGTCGTCCATCGTTAGCCCCTTCATTCGAGGAATATCGGCAGTCATACACAATCTCCCCATAACCAAATGAATGTCTCTCCCTCTTTCCCTTGGCTCTTTTCAGGGGAAGGGGAATCGGTCGATATTGCGAAGCGTGGGTGTTTACATCATCACAGCGGCAAAGTGTCCTGCAAGACTCTCTTGTTGTTAGCGGCAACCGCAACGATGAGGCTCACTCGATCGATAACGGATCGATAGACCACGTGTGTTGACATCGCTCGATTTTCAAGATTGGACAAAAAGTCGAAGAACTTAATAACTAATTATCTAAGAACGTAATCAATATAAAATAGCAATAGTCTACGAAGTCTAGGACAATTTCATTAAAATAATAATAAATTCATAAAAGCATTATTACATAATTAGCATACATTCACTAATAGAAAGATAATTAATCTCAATTTGAAAAAATTATTTCAAATCAAATTTATATTTGGAAATATCTACTCTAACTTCGCAAAGTGTAACGCTTAAAAAAGCAACATGAAATTTGTTTAAAAAAAATCTATTTTGGAATAATTGTTAAATATTATAAATGTAAATAATATTTTATATAGGTATACATATATCAGTAAATTTTGACATTTATATTTCATGATTATTAAAAAAAAACATTATTTTACCACAAAACTTTAATAAATATGTTTTATAGAACAAACGTTGCTAGCATCAGAATCAAGAGTTAACATTTTAACTAAGATAAATTATATGAGTAAAAAAACAACTTATTTGATGTTAGTTTTATATGACAAAATTTTTACATCACAAAATAAAATAGAAATGTATTATTGTAAATCAAAAGTATATTACTTATTAATACTATTATTTAATTTCAATGAATACAAAACATTAGTTAAGTAGAAAATATCAACCTCTCTTCACAAAGTAAAACATCAACAAAAGCTTTTATATTTGAAGTGACTGTATGTACAGTTGATTTGTCCCAAATTCGTATTAGAGTTTATGAATAGTTTAAATTATTTATCATAAATATTGTATAAAATAATTTGATAAAAAGCCAAAATTCCACATTACAAACAAAACCGTAGATAGGAATAAATTAGTTCACCATTTGTTAATCCGGACACAGGGGCTCATCTGAAATATTTCTACTTATGAATAAAATTCCACTGAAAAGATTTTAGCAGTCAAACATTTTAATATTCCTTCATAAGGAATTAAAAAGAGAACACTTTTTAAAGTAAGAAACCATATTGACAATTTCCAATGCAGTCCAAATAATACAAATAAATTAAATTAATCGCTAAACTATAAATTAATTAATCTTTTATAACTTAATATAACAACGTGTATGACTTATTTTTTTATGAATTAAGTTTTTATTTAAAATGTATTGAATATTACTTTGATTATGTAACTCTTCGACACACTCCGCCATAATAAATAGTGAAAAATTGCTTCAATATATATATTTATGTAAATAATTTTCACTGAATTAAAAAAGTAAATGCTATTTTACAGTTTTAACATTTAACTATATGCTTTAGTGAATAAATAATATTTAATATAGTAAATGCTAAACGTGGATTAAAATAGATTGTTACTAAAATTGTTAATGGTTTAATAGAGATATTAAACAAGAAATATACTATAACAAAAAAAATGAAATAAAGAGTCTCGAAATTATACAAGTTTTCAGTTAATTAAAAACCGCGTTTTGGCTGTTATACGTAGATGAATGTTTCATGTATTTAAAGAAAAATGTGCAACACTATCTGCAAAAGCCAATCCTGATAAAGTACAGTTGTCCTAAAATAGTGTTATCTAATTTTAGGACAAACTGTATTAAATTAAATACATAATATTATGAGTGTGTCCATTCAAAGTTATTTATACATTTATTTCACTTTAGTAAATATATATTAAAATGAAATAATAATATTATTTTTAGTGGTTATAGTTAGTTTCAAGTTTCCCAAAATATCTATTACAGACTGTATAAAAATCAAAAAGACAGATAATTAGTAGATGGTCGGTGTTTTCGGTTTTTGAATAAATAAGTCTTGAAAAATAAATAGATTGAAAATGAGTTCTTTGATAACGTTATATAATGAAGGGGGTGAAGGATTCTTTAAGGAATATCTTTCATAGTCGTTTATAAAAAAATAAATGCACTAACTCTGTTGTTAAAATGAGACTCTAATTTTAAAAAAATTGGCTTAGAAAAACGGAAATTGTTTCAATATTTTTGAGATTTACTATAATTTTTATTTTAACAATCTTATTTTTAGAGTCAATATATTGACACAAATGTAGTGTTACACCAACAAAAACAATAATTTTCATAAGGAGGCCATGATATATATAAGTCAAATCAATACCATTCGATTAGCAATTAGATTTTTAGTTATATATTCAAATAAAAAGTTTATTTAGTGCTTTGAATGTGCAACGAAAATCACGTGCGAGAGAAATCGTTCAATTGCTTCAACCAAATATCTGTCTTAATTGGGAACTGTTAAAATCTTAACGATTAAATTAATTAAGATACTACAGAAAAACTTGACATGTTCTAAGAACTGTTTTTACACCACTTCATCGCTATAGGAATGGATTCTTAACTAATTTTTTACAATAACAAGAGTGACAGATACGATTTCTTCCTATAAGAAATTAGGATCAAAAAATGTTTTAAGGTAAAACATGGAAAACTACAATTAGAAAATTTCAAAAGAACTGGGATTAGAGAATATATGAAACAGATTTTTCGCTATTTATTTTTTCAAAGAAATGAAAAAATTATTGTTCTATATTGTTCACCTGCATAATATCTCGATTTGTCTTGGATTCGTGTGGCTCATTGAACTCGGTGTAGCGCAGAAGAACCCGGTCCATGTCAGAGCTGGCATATTGAAAGAGTTTCTGTGAACCATTAAATATGATCAAGGCAATCTCACAATCACAGAGGACGCTAAGTTCATAGGCTTTCTTCATGAGCCCCTGTTTACGCTTATTGAATGTCACCTGAAAACAATATCAATATACAAGCCTTTCTGTGAAGATCGATTAGTGGTTTTAATTTAATAACAAATACAAATTAATCACATAATCTGTCATATTTGGAGAACACTGATTGTAAAAACTTTTCTATAATAAAAAAAACTTCATTTTCAATAGTTAAAAATGAATTTTAATATAAAATGACCAATTTTCGAATAAATATTTATAGAATATGTTAATGACATTCATTTAAATTAATATAATGTTTCTCCAGAGCAGTGAAATGAATCAATAATATTATGTATTTAATCCGAAAACAACTGCTCAAATGCTTTGATTAAATACATTTTATTTATCTCCTTTCTCAGTCTGAAGTAAGTTTGAGCCGGACTCCAATACAAGACAGTGGTAACACAAACCGGCCAGTGTTGCTGTAAGGCTTTCTTTTGTTAGGCTTACTATCAACTAAGTTTTAAAGTGATCGTGCAGGTCTGCGGTTCGAATCTAGCTACGTTCCCTTATCTTCATGACCGTTTGCGGTTAAACAAATTCCTGTCTGTTAAATCTACTTTGCAAATTATTATGTTGAAGTTGATCATCGGCATTATAAATTTGTAAAATACGGTTTACCGGTATTTGAGGAATTGCTTTGATTAAATACATTTATATATAACAGTAAATATACAAAAGATATTTTATCAAATACTGAGGTATAAGCTGAAAGATATTAAACATTAAATTATGTCCAAGTAGAAATTTAACACTCCATTTGGTCCGAAATTCAGTTAATTCAAAATGACCTTACTGAAATTAAATGAATATATAAAT
>JAUZNC010059046.1:196-10573 GCA_034780395.1 Vannuccia rotundouncinata
TGGTTTCTGTACAATGTTGGAACAATGGTTTGTGTACAATGTTGGAACAATGGTTTGTGTACAATGTTGGAGCAATGGTTTCTGTACAATGTTGGAACAATGGTTTGTGTACAATGTTGGAACAATGGTTTGTGTACAATGTTGGAGCAATGATTTGTGTACAATGGTTTGTGTACAATGTTGGAACAATGGTTTGTGTACAATGTTGGAACAATGATTTCTGTACAATGTTGGAACAATGATTTGTGTACAATGTTGGAAAAATGGTTTGTGTACAATGTTTGAACAATGGTTTGTGTACAATGTTGGAACAATGGTTTCTATTCTATGGAGGAAATTTTTTATGTGCGATGCAACTTTTGTTCAATAGTTGAACGATTGTTAGGGAACTAAGTAAAAAGAATTGATCCAATAACTCACCACATTGACATATTTCAGTGTCCCCATTAGGGCAATCGTGTTTAGTTTTCATGAATTTCTGAATGCGTTTCACATTCATCCTTAGCTTGCTGATGTCATCTGCCAATGTCTTTAGATCGCTTGCTGAGTAGGAGGGTTCGCTAAATCCAGCACTGGACTGTGTCTCTAGAATCCAGAAAAAATTAATTTAAAAAGAATATACAACTCGCTTTATTACAACGACAAAAATAAATATTATAACTTAAATTGGTAAACAGTTGTGATATTGATTTTCCATTGTATTCACCGAAATGTTTATAAATTTAATTTAGACATTTGACTATTTTTATTCAGTTACTTAAATAAGACATCTTCATACAATTTAAATATCTACAGGGCAGGGTCAGTGGTTATTGATTTTTTAGTATTCACAACTGGATGACATTTTAAAAGTCTTTCTATAAAGGGAATTATTTGAAATACTATTGTTAGATATTAAAATTCAGATATATCAAATAAAACACATAAAACTAACCGCTCTAATAAACACTTTGATGATGCCACTGTACTAAATATAAACACAAAGAACCAAACATCGCCTTTAAAAACAAATTACAAAATGATTATATTCTCAAAATCTCATTTATAAAAACGAACATTCCTCAGAAATTAAAAATCTTATTCGATCAAAAAATTACCAATAAAGATACAACCTCAAAAATATAATATATTACTTAAAATGTACTCAATGTTAACATAAATACATCGGAGAAACCAAAAGACTACTATATACAAGAATTAAAGAACACCAAAGAGCAACAGAAAGAAGAGATATTAAATTATCAGCAATGGCGGAGTATTTCCAAAAATATCATTATACCAGATTAAGAATAATTGAAAAGCAATGCAAATTAATAAAAACAAATCTATTATTAACAGAGCTTCAGGCTGGAACACTTTTCTTTTGATTCAAATAATGATTATCTCATCACATATATCAAATAATGATATAATTATTACTATTTAATATAAGCAATTAGCTAATTATCTATCTATAATACAAATTTAGAATTAAATTGTTCAAAATTAATTATTATAATATGATACATACAAACGACGTATTATCGACAAAATTTTTAATAAAAAAGTTGAAAAACAAATAAAATTATTTAATTTATATTAATTATTACATAATGAAACTTTATATTGCCCGGCCACAACATAATCAAGACATTTAACTAGTATGTTGAAAACTGATTATTGTAATGCATAAATCATGTTAATTTCGACAATGCTACTTTTAAAAACTGCAAACATTAAAACCATACTCACTTTTTACAGGGGGATTATCCAATCTTGTCGTCATATTGCCCAAATGAATCAATATATCAACCTTTTGAATTGTAGCCTTTGATATTGATCTCTAATAATTGTTACCTCACTAGAGAATCGCATTGGTGACGCAGAAGGTTCCTTGTAGACAAACAATACAACATCAGTTGGCTCTGATTGTACAGGTGAGAGTTGAGTTTTGGGGCTTCTCATTGGTTGCAAAAATTGAATAACGTACCGCCTGTTTACATTCTCTTTAGGGGGGGGGGGGGGTAGAGGTGTTAAAATGACTTACTGACTCATAAATTAACGGTAAGTGGTTGGTACCATGAAGGAAATACTTGTTTACTGTCAATTTAGCTTTTGCCACCGACAACAACCCCCCTTCCCACCATAATATGTACATACAATACTTTTTATAGGGGATCCTTTTCTAGCCACTCTTATTTGTTATTTCTTATTGTGTAAACCAAATAGTTTCGAAGATTTCAATTACCCGTTCGCTTCGCTCACTAGGAAATTAAATTTTTATCGTATCAATTTCGTGACTATAAACTTTTTTTATTAAATATATTTAAGTTAAAGTTTTAAATATTAATTATAACTGTAAACTAGCGTCCGCGAATTTCCTAATTTATCCCTTTTAAAAGTTGGAATCAATGTTATTTTAATCCGATTAATTTTATAGGACTTTAATGAATAAGCTTTCACTTAGCCGACTGAAATGATGAATTGTATAATGATCTTGACCCTAGTGTTATTATCGCAATGAAATGGAGAAAACCAATGCACATAAGAACACGACTACAAAGTTTCAAAGTTTAAAAATTTCTTAACAAGCCAGAAACTTCCAGTATACATTTAGAGCCAGTTTGATATTTACAATGGTGAAATATTTGACCCTTCTACATTGATTTGTATGCGAGAGGCAATCCTACGAATCCTCAATTCATCCTCGGCCAACAATACAATTAAAACTTCGATTGGTCGGTATTTAAAGAAGAAAAAAAGAAGAAAATTGCACCAAATTAGTGGCCCTTGACAGCGATGATCTAAAGTGACTTGGTCAGTAGAAAATCCTTAAGTATTACAACAAAATGTTTTTTATCAATTTGTTTACCATTTCGGGAATCACGAAAAACTTTGTAAAGGTAGAAACGGACGAACACGAAAGAGAATACGCGGAGTTATCAAAACGTCTCGAAGCTATTATGAATCCATTAAAAATATAGTTATGTTCGCCACACCTGAAACTGTCAAGTTGTATCTTTCCAAACTCCCGAAACTTCATCATGCCATTTCCCCAAAGCCTTGGACCTTAACTGTGAAATCGCAAGTGTGGTATTCAGATAAAATAGTTTTGGGGATGAACATTCTGACTCTCGTCCGAGGCGAAATTGAGCCGCGTATACACAAATCACTATTTGAGAACGACAGTGGTATCCGAGTTGTCTGATCCAAATAGTGACTGGCCATAAACGTCCCGAGAATCGGTACAACGTTATATAAAGCGGAATACCGCAGCTAAAAAAGACAAAATCTCCAATTATCTCAACTTAATTCCTTGCACCAAAACGAGTCATCTGATGCAACGCAAAATATCGAAACTCCAATTTTACGTTAATAATCTTTGCCAATTTCTTTATTTGTTGGTGTACCCTCTACTTTTATTCTACGTTCACAAATCGTACTTTAAGAAATAAAAGTTGTAATTTAGTTATCCAAACGTTATAAATGTTTTCCTATTTATCGTTTTTAATAGTTTTGAGCTAACCAAACCCGACCTCAATAGTAAATTGTTCAAGGTCTTAAATGCATCATTATTTTTACTTAATAAAGAATATTAAAATTAAATTTTTAAATTATTTTACTTCATTAATGCTCTAAAAATCGATGTCTTTCCCAGGTAATGGAGGGTAATAATAATAATTTTTATTGAATTCCACAATCAAACCAAAATAATAATTCAATTTTCATTTAATGTCAACAATTTCTTTGAAAAATGTGTGTTTGATTATGTCGTCATACCAAAAAACTAAACAAATATTTTTTTGATTTCAATTATTTCAAAATCTTTAAATCAATAAACATAATTAAAAACTTTTAATTAATTAACACAAGACATTCTTTTGGATTAAAAATAGCACATTGCATTTTCCAGTAGTTGAAATTATGAATAGGTTGTATTTTACGTTTATGTATTGATTTTATGGTTTGCTAATTAATCGATACTTCAGAAGAACATAAAATATACTCAATACGAACTAAAAAAATAGATACTTGAAATTACAAATAAACAAAAACATAAATTAATATTTAAAACATCTTCATATAGTTCATATGCTCGACTCCCGAAACATCTTCCGAACTACACCCCAAAACTGTTTTCATACTGATAATTGTAACCCTACTTGGATTGGAGCGATCCTCAATGTAATCCAAACAGATTCCACGCTACAATGGGACATTCCTCCGAATTTTCGTTTACTTTAGCTTTCTTCAAATCTTCGAATTCTTTAGGCTTCAATGACGCTTTAGCGCTTTTTGATAACGTGGCAAGCTCGGTGTTAATTTCATTCGAAATTTCTACCATTATTTGTGCCGATCCTTTAAATTCATTAAGATAATTCAGAAAATGATCAGATAGTTCATAAATATTGACTCTCAGATGCTTCGGTTACCCAATCTAGTGTTTCACCGTCCAAACCTGATATTTGGTGATTGGAAACATTATCCAAATTTAATAGAGCTTCCCCAAAGCTTTGCTTAACGTAATTATGGTAAAAGCGCAAACTATTAAAACATCGATAAACTTATTTGAAAATATGCTATAAATTAATCGTATTGATTGCATCATTACATGCCCAATGTTTTACGACATTGTCGCCTGACTTTATTCACTATATAAAGGATTAGGCACAATACTATCAGTAATATCATTCTTGGGCAACAATGTATGAATTTATTCGGGCGCTTACGTGCCATCAAATTGTTGCCCAAGAATGATATTACTAATGCTATATTGTTCCCACGATGATGATTGAAACACGGGCAACAGTCATCGATTTATTAGAGATTTCCAGCGACCCAGTTATCCAGTTCTTTGTCGATGGGGTGACTGCATTCCAGAACAAGATTGCAACGATGAACAGGAACTTCAATCTCTTCGGAAAGGTAGCATTTGGGTTAGCTCATTCCCATATTTTTAAATGAAAAGATAACATTTTTTCATTTATTTAAAGTTTTTGTTAATTATTATTGTTTCCATTTTTGGCATTAAATAAGATTACTTACGAAATTAAAAAAATAAATGCATAATTGTTCACTTTTATAATCAACATAATCTAGGTTACGGAAAAGTAAATCTGTTTTTTAAATACAAACATTAATATATTAGTAGTGTATACTATGAACAATGTAGTTCAGATTAACAGTTCGTAAGTACAGAATATTTGAATCACTTTTTCTGGAGGACGTCGACACAAGACTTACTCCCCAGATCCTAACCTATGCGATAGATTTTTTCTTTACAACTTGGAAGAACACAGTCACACTGAAGGAACTTATTGAAATTGAGGGAATTTTTTTTAATGACTTATTTCTACCCATATGTTTATGAAATGTTCTGTACTGATAACGAACTGTTATTCTGAACAATATTATGTAGCTACTTGTTTGTTGTATAACTTAATAATAAATTAACGTTTGTATTTAAAAGGAACACTCTATAGTCAGATATAATTATGTTAATTTTTAAAGTATAATAATTCAGGGTACCATACAATGTTTATGAAATACAATAAATACAAATTAAAAAATTAAGTTTTTTGGTTAAAATATTTTTCTTTATTCTAGCAATAAAAACTAACATTAGATTATTTGAAGTTCTTTGTAATTTGAAAAATAGAAATATAGTAAAAGGTTCTAAATTGATACAATGGTTCTTCTTCTATAATACACGGAATCTTGAAGAAAAAGATGAAGAAAGTTTTATAAAACTTATTTTATATCATATTTGAAGCCAACGATTATTTTCGGCATTTTTTTCAATTTCAAAATCTTGCTGATATCCAGCACCATGAGCTCTTGGGGATTTTCTCTTACGGTTAGGGAAAATTTAACTTCCTGTTGAGGAACATCCATCATGGAAATTTTAAGATCTCCTTCAATTGGATTATCTTTGTCAAATCTGTCATCTCCGTTGAATTTACTGGCGCACAAGTCCAAACAGACGGCCATCTTGTTCCCCTTCCTTCCCTGCAAACTGATCCTCAGAGCAGTGCCCCCATTCAGAGAGTTCATGATGATTGCATTGCTGTCGATTACTGCGTCAGATTTTCCATTCACGATGCCCTTCCACTGAGCGCCTTCGTTGTCTTTTTCTTCCTCACTTGTGACGAATTCGTAATCTCCGTTTTCGTTGAGGATTGAAACCACCCCCCACTCTTCGGAATCGGGTAGCGGTTTTCCCTCCAGCTCACTCATTCCTGCATTAATTAATAATAAAGATAGGAGTCGTAAATGAAACGATACATGAATAACTAAGATCGAATTATGAGCGTGTTTATAGACAATTTTTTAAAAACAATCGCTTGTTGCTAAATCTAGAAGGTCGGAGTTTTATAAAATTGTATAATTTGATTTTTTGACTTAATTCTGAATTAAAAGTAGAATCTTACATTATCATTAGATAAGTATGGCTGGGTTGAGTTGAAAAAAAATGTCAATGTGTTTTTTAATGAGCTAACAGTTAACATTTTATCAGTATAAAAGTATTTGACATTAACACAATCCATTCGGGGCGATTCACCCCCCCCCTTCTTTCGAATATGATGTTCTGTAGTGTCAAGTTAAAGAAATTTGTCGTGAGGATGTTTTTCTACAAGATAATGTTACAAAAACTGGAAAAATCTAAGAAGACATTTTTAAAGCCATTTTTGTAAAATTTGTGGTGACCACTCACATGATCGTCCACATGGGTCTATGAAAGTAAATTTTTCTCTAAAAGTTGTAAAAGCATCATTATAAGAAAAGTCAGAAGAGCTTACTATTGTCAAATTGTTTAATAAAAAATGCCAATCGGCGCCCCTCCGTATGAATAGGTTTAAATAATAAAAAACTTCCTGATTGGAAACTTCATCAATGAAAATATAGACAAGTAAACTGCAATAATAATAAAATTAAATATAACATTACTCTTTTTGCGACAAAGCGGTGTCATTATTTTCTAACTTTTGAATATTTAAATAAAATTAAAATTTTAACACTGAGAGTGTTACATTTTTTATTTTACATTTATATTTTTATGATCTGCCTCTAGCTGACACACATTGACAAATTAAATATATTTATTATTATAGAACACAACTTACGCTCAGTAGGAGGGGGAAAAGAAAATTCAACTGAAATAAAATCGCAAGGAAATAATACATTAGTAAGTTAAAAGACACTTTCACCAGAGTTTCAAAGATGTCAAAATGTTTAAATTAATTTTATTTTGGCCTTTTTATGTTAATAAATGTATTTTAAAACAATTCAACAACATTTCCGATAAGAAACGAGATTTAAAAGTATAAAAACATAAAATACCATATTCACGTTCAAATAAAGTATTATATAAATTAATTATTTCAAACAACTGTTGCGTAATTATTTAAACAAAAGTGTTCTCAATACAGATATTAATTATTCATGTACTTATTTAGTATATTTTAAGAAGTTTTCCATAATTACTTCAAAACGTTAAAATTGTTCTTGAAACGAGATTATTTCATTACCAAATAAATGTTTTATTTATATTACGAAGAACCATAAATAAATGTATACTGAACAATCTTTATATAATAAATAACGTCACTCTCACAATATACTACTTGTATTAATTTTGTAGCATCAATGAACATGAAGAAGAATGACTTACCTTCAATGTCACTACAATCGGAAACATCAACATCGTCTTCTAAATTTTCTGTATTTATATCAAAATAAAATATAATTGTTATCTTTTTTAGTTATATAATGATGTATTTGTTTAAACAACTTATAATCTGCAACAATTCAAAAGGATGTCCTCTTTTCAAAAAGGTTATAACATTTTAACAATTATTATATCCCTTAAAAACAGTTTTTTTTATTGAAATATGCTGCAGTATTACTTCTATATATGTACTGTAAATCAACCCATTATTCACAAGTCATAAAATTCTTTTATAAAGCTGATCGTAACACATTGAACCACCCTCTGTATAATTCTGTACTATAAATATACTCAACTACAATTTCACTTAGCTACTCTTTGTATTCACCTGGTTATAGGTGCATTGTAACCTTGAGTAACGGTGTGCCCCTAATTCTATCATTATTAGAGTTAATTGCACAAACAGCTCGTTGATTCTATAGATATTGAATTATGTGTCAAACCTATTGCCTCGCTATTAGTGTCTATAACTTTATACAAATACGATTAATTATGACATATTTTACGATGAAATATTAAGCTTACCATTATAATCTGCCAATGCTGGTTCAATTGGAGTTTCTTCTCCTGAAAGATAAATAATACAGATATATAGTGCTGATTGTGTATTCAATATTGACTTACAAGTTACATTTATAGACGACATTATTTAACAAATCGAAAGAATTATAAATTAGAGATATATCTGAACTCGCCGACTAAAATAAATAAATAAAGGTGGAACGATATTGCTCACCACATTCGCATGGTTCCTCTCCATTTTCCTTAATACAGTCATGCTTATTGTCCAGACGTTTATTGATCTTCTTGCAATTTATTTTTGCTTCTTTAATTAATGCAAGCAGTTTATTGACACCATCCTGAATTTTGTCAATTTCCTCTTTTGTAGTTCTTACGGACATAGCCAAATCCGAACTAATTTCACTTCTAAATCGATCCGCAATTTCGTCAAAGGCACTAACCTTTTTTGCGTTTTCCTGTTCTATAAAGTATAAATATCACAGAATAAGTGTAAGTTATAGGTATACCACAGATGACTGGTTTACAATATTTAATTATATTAAAAGAAAAATTCAATTGCTAAAAAGGTTTAATTAGTTTTTAAAAGTTCTGTTGTATATAATTTTGAATCTATAACTGATATCTTCATTTTAAAACAACATATGAACACATATCTCATAGAATTTGATTACCAGATACTTTTGAATAGACTCAAAAATGGGTTTAATATGAATATTTAATATGTCGGCGATAAAGAAGTATCGAGTTTTGTGGGAAACATCCACGAATAATCAGGAGGTTTGATTACTTATTGAGTGATATAGAAACTAAATAATTAAGGTATTATGCTAAATATATAAACAACAATTTTATTCGAAGTCTATTGAGATTATACAAATGGTGGAATAAACTATTCGACTATCCGTACTATTGCTTCTATAGAGCTGAATTTAAGGGAAGATTCACGAGTTATAATTATACAGTTACTGGCATTTCTCAAGAGTTCCGGAGTTTTATTTGATTGATTTTATTTCGTTACTTTTATTATATGGTGATATATTTCGACTTTTGAAAGATGTAAAAATGAATAATTATCTATTAAGTATTGGAGGTATTAATCTTTTATCTTGTGATGATGTTTTAATTTATTGATAACATTGAATATATAATGAATTATACAGTTATTTCATCAGATTAAACAATACAAATATAAAAAGAGAACATTATTGTGTTCCATTTAAACAAACCAAGTTTGTCAAACATAATTGTACATTGTTGAATGTTGGACTCCAACTTTAAGGCTGCATCATAAAGACATTACTATATATATTGCATAGTGTAGTTATGTATAGTATAATGTCTATGCTCTGTACTTGCCATACTTTGTTACCTTTAATACAAACTAAAATCATTACAACTTATTTCAGAAATTATTTAAATACGCTCTCTTTAATATATTTACATATTTATATTGTTGCATTCATATTTTCTATATATAATAAATAAATTTCCTGCAATTGCAACGGTGCGATATTATTGGACGTCAATTTTGTATTAAATTTTGTATTAATTAAACATTAAACGATAACTATTGATTCAAATTTTTCCAATCCAAAATTAAAACTAGTAGGTAATATAGTTTTTACTGCTTGTCCTTTATATCGAATATCAATTCAAGCGATTCAAAAGATATTAATTTTGATTGTATAAGTTAATTGGCTTCGTTTTAGGAGGGTTGGATCAACATATAACATTGAAAGGCTCTCAATAACGAAACTAATTCACGAAATATTTCATTACTGTAGTAATTATGATTTAAATAATATATTTAACGGTATTTTGAAAAAAAAAACATAATAATTTAATATTTTAATAAACCAATTTATCAATCAATATTCGTATACCTATCAATAATTTCTATCTATATAAAAATATTCATTAATAATATTTTACCATTTAAATCTTATGTGGCGATGGGATAAATATTTTCCTTAGTATTGTATACACATAACATCGAATCCAATATTTGTCTAAAGTGAACTAACTACCTATAATGTCTAATTTGAATGAGATTATACGAATTTGAATTTACTAAATTCCTTGTGAACTTCAGCAGATATTAAAAATTCACATTTGAATGACGCATACATTCAAATTTGATTGGAAAT
>JAUZNC010059048.1:0-10572 GCA_034780395.1 Vannuccia rotundouncinata
AGAAAAGAAAAGAAAAGAAAAGAAAAGAAAAGAAAAGAAAAGAAAAGAAAAGAAAAGAAAAGAAAAGAAAAGAAAAGTTTATTGGTTATTCTGCACAACAAGATTGCTTGTGGTTTTGCAGAAGGGAAGTGAGTCTTTTGCCACTATACGGAGAACTTTGAAGCTTTCTTTCTATAATCTTATGTAATTTTAAGAAATTTAAAGTTCTATTTGTCTTATTTGTTATTTAAAATTTTAGAATTTCTTCTATTTCTAAAATCCATTACTCATGCAGATCAGGTAGATTTATAATAATGTTTTTTTTCTCCATGGTCTCGTCTTTAAACAAGCGCTTTCTTATGCCAAGGACTACTTTATGTGTCATCGACAAAACGTTATGTATTTATTCATTTAATAATAACAAATAGTAAAATAAAGGCAATAGTATAGATTTTTATTTTGAAAGCAATATCTATATACAGAATTGAAGTTATTTATAAACGACATTCTAATTCTGTGTATCTATATCAATATCTATAAATTGTATACATTTATATACCATATATTTATTCTATACTATATTATTTTTTTCTCTATTGGTACGCAACGTGGACTTTATTATGTACCTACCATGGAGAAAATAAAAGACATTCGCGAATTGGTAAAGTGGAACTTTATGATATGAGGACAATTTAATTTCCAAGTTTGCAAGAGAACGAGTAAATTAAATTTTCCAAATATCATAAAGTTCCACTTTACCAATTTCGTGTAAATAGTCATTAATTCTAATGAATGCTGGTTATTTGTTTATCTGGCTTTCTATTTTATTTGTATATAGACCATCAAAAAAATCCTAGTATTCAAAATCATAGACAAGCGTCCAAAAATAAAAACGCTAAAGTTAGTTATATCACCTTGTTTACAACACAATGTGTTATTTTTTGATTAGTTATTTAACTATTGTATGCCGATATATGCCGAAATAATGGCTAATTGTGAAAAATAAAATAACGCATTTTCAGCAATTTGTTCAGTACAATAACGAAAAACAAATTTTCCGCTATTGTCTGGTGGAATACACGAATGTTTCTTATTGGAAATAAAAGATCTTGGCACTCAATTCTCAGAGCCGTAGCATCCACTTTACATGCGACATTTTTAAAAAGGGACCTTTTCAAAAATATAAATGTATAATTATGTTTATGCGTAACACGAAATTTTTTCATTTTAAATTTTATGAAAATATAAATGTATACTTATGTTTGCGCGTAGCACGACATTTTAATATTTTTTTATCATAATTTAAATATAACACTATATTAAAAATTTTAAATTATACTAGAATAAAATCTACCCTGATATTTGATAAAAAAACGCCCATCGACCAAAAAGGGAACTGATTCTAAAGGGAAAAGAATCTTATAAGTACATTTGACATAAGTTTGATTGCATTTAGATTAATATATAAAATATATTTATTCATAGAAAACTTAACAAAGATCATAATTATAATAATGATAATGATAATAATAAGAATAATTAAAAAATATCAAAACGGAATTCTTTAAAGGACTCCATGAATGCTTCAATCATTTATATAATAACTATTCCATATAAATATTATGAGTTACAACAGCAATACTGTTGATAAATAATGAATCTAATAGATTATGCATGTATACACTATACTAAAAATATCAAACAGTTTATAAGGAAAAGTAATTAAATATATTTATTTATAAATTAGTTATATAAGTTAATATTTAGAATAAACTATAAATAATAACAACTCGATAACAGTGTGCAATTTATAAATAAGGTTATTATAGAAGTTACTATACAAGCATCGATTTCAACAAGCATATTTTTAGTCAATACTGATAATAATTATCACAATAGCTGCTTATAGAAATTAGCAACTGCAAAAGTGTGATGTAGTTAGTGTATAATTCCTCCATGGTGTCCATTACTGTGGAATATTTAAGGCCTATTAAATTGTAAATTTGAATAATTGTAAAATGAAAAAAATTTCTTCACTAATATTTCAGACAAAATAATGTTTTTGTTTGAATAATTTTTAATCATTTAAATTATTGTACTATAGGTATATATTACAAATGTATCAATTCAAAACCGACTTATTTAAGTGAAAATTAATGAATAATTAAATATTCTAATAATAAATATTTATGTAGGCTAAAATACTCAAATTCAGTACAGATGATTCCGATTGGCTGATTAGTAAAACGGTTGAAAAAGGTGATTGATGGAACAGTCAGAGCGATATATAGGGCCAAAATTCACTGAACCTTGTTTTGGGATATTTATTTAGTTTTTTGATGGATTCCTATGTAACTTTATGCGCTGATTTCAAATCTGTTGAAGGCCAACCTCCAAATTGTTAGCGTTTTTCTGTAAATTCGATTGATGACATCATCAATTTTGTAACTGATAACAATTTATAAAACATTTTTATATTACAAAAGATATATTTAACTTTTTTATGGAATCTCCTATGCAGTAATTTAATGCACTGAATTCAAATCTGCGTGTACCTCTATTAGTAATTAATTCTATATGTGTATTTTAAAAAAAATAAATTAATGAATCCGAATAATGTTGAATTTGTTGAAATTGTCTGACAATTTATTACTTACATATTATTCATTGTTGTAAATTATAATATATATATTAATATGCGTTTAATAAACTTTTTATAAAGTTGATTTTTATTATTGCTAAAATGATTAGTATTTTTTAACAACAAAAGTATTTTTTTTATTTATAATTATATAGGTACGTGTTATTCAATTCAGCGCATAGTAAACCATTGAAAAAAAATTATATATCATCTGTAATAAAGTTATTGATTTTTTGTGACGTCATAACTAGTCGTTGTGACTTCATCAATCGCTTAATATGTATATAAAAAGGCTAAATAGATAGAGAGAGGCCTCCGATCCAACGGGTTTGAAATCAGTATTACAATTACGTAGGAATCTATCAAAAACTACATATAAATCCTAAACAAGGTTCACCCTCTTATATCGCTCTGACTTATAAAATAGTTGAAACTGGAGAAACACATAACATTCATCGTGTTTTACCATATTAATTTACGAATACCGAACCACTTTTGTTATAGTAACTTTTGCTAATGTAATATTGTTTTATTAACAGGATTGGAGTATATACTGCAATATACATGTAAAAGTTATATGTACATATGCAAGTTTTTTTAAAATGTGGTACTATATAATAATTATATAAATATATGCATGAATGTTAAGATTTTAAAAAAAAACAAAACAAAAAAACACACACATAACATATAGAATGAATAAAGTTGAATACATTGATTAAAATATAAAGAAGTTTGGAATTAGTTTTGTATACCCATACAAATTACTATAAATTGGATGTTTCTAGGTTACTATCATTCATTACTTTATTATCAGTTGTCACAGTAGATAATTGTACCTTTTCATTTGCAGCAACACCATTGCCTTCTTTGGGCTGATTAGACGAGTTTACATCAACATCAGTTATTTGGGCTTCCTCGTTGAATGTCTTTTGACAAGCTCTGCTAGAGGTACCATTTTCCGATTCCATATCGAATTCATCCTTTAAAGCCAAATTATCACTTCCCTTTTTTAAACACTTTTTGAAAAAATCTTCAGCATTTAATTTCTTTTCACGTTTCAATTTGTTCTTCTTTATGGCGGAAATAATGATCAAGATAAAAAGTATGACAATTAAGAGGCAACCCAGTGCGAATATTGCAATACCAAGGTTCTCTTTCCATTTTTCTCCTGACTGATCCTCACCTCCAGTGCCCCAAACACATCCTCCAATAAGTAAAAATAAAAAACCAAAACAGAAAAGTCCAAATAAAACCGGATCACCACTGAAGAAAACCATTTTGTCTTATTTATTAATCGTGTGCAATGGAATCTTTATTTGTTCGCTTGGTCGATTGTAAGTAACAAAGATTTATGATACAATTTAGAATGTTGAACAAATGATGTAGGTAAATGTGCGATATTTAACGCAGTAATACCTAACCGATGCAGTTGTTCATCATAGACTCAGCTGAAGAATAGACAAGACCATTATTATATGTTGCACGTACCGCCTATATTGTCAAAGAATGATTGGAGTAGGTTATGAATGGCATAAATTTCAGAGGTAAATAACTCACATTGTTTGCAATGAGAAGATTCACAATATTTACCTAATAATCATGCACAACATTAATAATCGTAAATTGAACTTTTTAACTCAATAATTATTGTTCTGAATCAAATTTACTTTTAGTCTCTTAATATAATCTTCACACTTTAGTTTATTCAGGTTGATTTCTTATTTTTTATATGCAGTTAAAATAGATTAATTATAGTTAATTGTTGTTTTAATGCTTTGCACGAATAAAATATTGTTTCATTAAAATTAAATTTATAGTAAGAATTATTGCAACGATTTTGTCAACTATATATATTTTTAAATTTAAATAATCAGTGTCTTACATTGACATCTTACATCTTCTATTGTATAATAGAATAAAAATATAATTTGGGTATTTTGGATACAAATTTGGAAAAAATGTATTAATTATGGATTAATTAATGGATTATATAACTTAAAATTTCACTAATAAAACGAATATGAATAGCCGATTTAGAGACTTCCCAATTAACCGCGCAGCCATGATACCACGAAGATTAAACATATGTATAAGGTATATAGGAAAATGTGGTCTCTGAATTATATAACTGAATATATTCACAACAGGTTTGCCCATTTTAATCCATCAAAATCCTGATTTTTTTAAAATTGAAGTTTAAAAATAATGTTTAGATATACACTAAATAAATAAAATGGAAAATGCTTATTTAAAGCGTTACATTAATCTCAAAATTAACACCTTAACCTTTAAACTTGATAACTTTAATTTAAATGCTATATTTTGTAATAAAAAATTTTATGTTATAATTTTGCAATTAAATTTATTAGTTAATATTAATAGCATACATCTTAGAAATGTTTCCCTTTATTTAAATTAAATGACCTTTAAAATTAAAGTTATAATACAAAATAAAGAAACGAAATTCTTATTTAAATGGCGAAATGTACTCGATATACGTGACATTGATTACAATAAATACGACAATTACAAGACACAAAATAGACTAACAATATACGAGAAAAACTGGAACGGAGGAGGGGAACCCGAAGATAATGCACACATTCATAAAGAGGGCACATTTCTTTTCCAGGAATAATTTCTACATTCATATTCTGAGTGGGGAAGGGGAAACAAAACATTTTTTATTGCATCAAATGTTGGTTGTTTCAAAGAATATATGGTTTAACCAGTATTCATGAAAGACCTGATCGATGCGATTAGGCAACCAAGGCATCGCACAGTATGCCTCAACCAAGCATATTAATTAAAATACACCCTTTTTAATATCATTTCAACCCAGGGTCGTGAGATGAGAATTACAGCAAAAATAAACATAAATGATTATAAAGTTTTATAAATAGATTTGATTTCTATGAATTTATAAGAAAATGTAATTCAATTGATTGAATGAAATCGATTTTAGATTAAGTTTACTATTTATTATTGGTCTTGTATGGTCTTGTTACTCTCACTGGATTCGACGTTTATTTTCTAAAATGAGTAGCATTTTGAAAAAGATTAAATGACAAAATATATAATTTATTATAGAAGTGGAACAATGTTTCTATATATATTCCCTTTCGTAAAATGCATAAACATGTTATGACTCAATCTCAATATATAAATAAATTAACCAAATAAATTTTTACATTAGGTGTACAACAATATAATTCAATAAATGGAAGTGAATTGTTACATTTCAAGAAATTATAGATTTTTAGAAGAAACTAGCCTTTCAAAATAAAATTAATTACATATGTCAATATTGTGTTGCATTCTGATTTACTAAAAAAAATCGCTGAAATGAATTCTTTTATATGTGTGAAAAAGATTTTTTTTTACTACAAAATTTATAATGTTATCCCTCTATAGATAGATTCATATAATTATCCTATCCTTTCTATTGGCTAAATACAATATCCGATTTCCATCTACTTTTTTTTAAATTTCAGCATGGAATTTAAATTTAAATTTAGAATGTAGGTATTATATTCTATTCTATTCAGTTAGAGAAGCAAAATTTACCAGAGTACAATCTCCAGTGTGCCATGGCTACGCGCCAGCGTATTCTCTAAAATTTAGAGGTTTTATTACCTAGAATGCATATAAATGAATGTTTAGATATATCCTATAATATATTATTTTGTTTGAGAAACTACTTTCATGAGATATATTTTTTATTTTCAAAAATAGATATTTTATTTCTAACAATTATTTTTAGATTTATTGTGAATTTTTGAATTTATGACATGAATAGACATAACAAACTTTTATTCTTAACATTTTTGTGTTTTATGTTTATGCCACAATAATATGTTAATATATTATTAGTATAATATTAATTTTATTTTGTATACAATAATATAAGAACAAATATGTATATAAACTACAGGGACACCAGAGGAACCCTTAGGTGATCCTAATAATGTAATTTAATTAAAATAGAATTGTGGTCCTTTATACGAGTTAATTAATTTATTATTTTTTATAGGCGTTATGTTTTTATTTTTTAAAGATATTTTTTAAAGTTGTAATTTAATTTAAAATATGAATTTAATTAGTTCCAGAAAATTAAGTTATAAGTATTCAAACATGTGAGAAGGTAATAATTTTTAATAAATTAAGAAATGTACTCATTGAACTATAATATAATTATGAATATACTTTAAAGCACGAAATAGATATGGGAATTGTTTTATATAACATATTAAGAATGTCAGACATAATTATTTTATTATTATAGAGTAAGTGGAACAAATGGTAATTAATTTCATCTATAACAGTTTTAATTTTAATAGACTGTGTGATCATTTCTTGTTTTAATTAATACATACAATGTAGAAATTCATATATGAAGTAAGGAATTATAAAGTATAAAGATTTTTCACAATGTTTAGTATACTTACAGCACGCACTAAGAACATCGAATGATAAATGAAACAGTTAATATAAGTTAATTTTTAAAACATTATATTATCGGTTTTGATGGGGGGCTAAACTCCCCCCCCCCCCCCCTATCAATAAAGTTGGGAGGGGGGCCGGTCTACTGCCGCCACTGATATTGCGTTTTGACTATGGATTGACTATCTGCAGGAAGAAACACCAACAAAGAATTGTTTTAACTCATGTGATAAGTAGAAATATGTGTGACATAGTAATTAACAATTTACTTTTGCAAAGGGGTTCGTCGCTTATATACGGAGCTTCGCGCTTTAATATATGATAGTTCATGGTTATGAATCTGTTTTAATCTGATTTTGAAAAAATGTGATTTATTGTTTTATTATTTATTATTAATTTAACCTCACCGGGACATTAGATACCATCCACGTATAATGTACACTAGTGCATGAAGTATAATATAAAATAATTATATTATTAAATAAAAATAAAGTTATTATGAAATACAAATTATTCCAACAAATTTCTGTTTAATATTATATATTTAATTGTGTTCAACTATGTTTTTGATAATTATAATTTATATGAAAAATAAATACACAATAATAGAATACTATATATTTCATAAAAAAATAAAAATAGCCATAATTCAAGAAAAAAGTAAACAACCTATAGTAATTGTACCAAATAAGCAATTGCAACATAACATTTTTAAAAAATACTTTAAATGAAACAAAATTACAAATACGTTTTTGTTTAAATTTTAAAGTGTAGAATAGGAAAAGGATATTACTTGTAAACATAATATTTATTAAAATATATTTTCACGTAATTCTATCAAATTCACACATAAAAATATTTATAATTTAAAGTTGGTAACAAAATATTAATAGAATAACTTAGTAAAGTAACTTTAAATTTTAATAAATATTACGTTAACAAGTATTATCCCCTTATTATTATACAAAAGTACATTGAAGCTACAAGTTGATTTAAGCAAATCATAGTCAGTATTAATTTGTTAATACCTTTCATCTTTGTTTCTCCCATATTTTGTGTTAACTCTAATTTTTATAGATGTATACTAATAATTGACTTTTGAAATATAAAATTCATCTGGGTCAATTTAAACATATTTATGGGCTATCTTCTGAAATGCCATGGTCAAAATAATGTCTCACAAAATTGGGCCCCTTTTTCTTCCCTCCCCCACTGTATCACATAACTGTCATACATTTCTAAAACGACTACTGGAAATGACGTCACATTTAATTTTACATCCTAAATTTCAACCACTAAATCAATAATACCATTTTAACTAACATTGTCATATCAATCCAAAACAAAATAATCAAAACTATTTGACAATGCGACAAAAGTTACATGTCTGTAGTGAATGTAGTCTGTAAAATCATTATTAATCATCCTTTTCCCATGGAGATGTCATATGTTGAATATCAAAAACAGGGGTCATGAATTTAATAGTAATCTTTTTAAGTACTTGTTTATTAAACATCCACATCCTCCAAATCCAACCATTCAAAATCTTCTTAATTATCTTGAGTTCTCATTGACTCCTTGCAGCAATACAAGATGGGCATATGAGTCAAGAGCTTTGTTTGAACACTTGAGCAACAAATGTCATAGGTGATTTTGGTGAATCTTTGTACTAATTTAGAAGGAAATATAGTCTGAATTTCAAATGCAAAAATTGGCAAAAACATTCTAATTTGCCATGAAAAATGCTAAATCAAGTTAACTGAGCTGTTGACTGATATTGGAGTTAAAAGAAACCCTTTTAAAAATTTTAAAAAGGGTACCCTTTTTTTCATTGCAGGGTTGCCACACTTATAGTAACACAATTTTCCCAGATTTTTAAGGACTTTTTCTCTGCATTTTTCAGGACTTTTCAAAAACATCTTTGGTAGCCCAAAAATAATAAAGGAATAAATCTGTTCAAAAATTGCACATAATATATATTGTTAGTCCTATAAATGATAGACATCAATAATGTTGTTAAAAATAAAACAGAAATTGAACTATAAACTAAATTTAATCTCCAAAAATACAATGAACTTGGCATTACATATACTATAGTGAAAATACAATATGTTTTTAAAGTAATATACAATAATGCAAATTAATACACAATAAAATGAGCAAGCTATTTTAACAGTGTGAAAGTTCTTTTTCACATTTGGATAATTTTTCATTTAATGTACACAAATAGTCTTTTTTACTCATCCATCCTTTCACAGAACATTTGATTTTGCTATCAGTATGAGACAAATTTTTGACTTTCCTGCTGCTTAAGCAATACTGTCTTCTTTATTTAGAAGTCCATCTGCCAGTCAGGATGTTTGTGCAATGTCTGACTTGATGTTCACAATCTCTTCTTCTTTTATTTTTCTCTCTCTGGATGTCTCCTGTGCCACTTTAGTTTTTTTCACATCATGGAGATGAGTACTGTAATGTGTGTGTGCAGCTGAAGTGGACTGAAGGAACCTCTGATTGATGTTGACCTTGTTAATTCCACCAACCAAAACAAGAAAGAAAAATATATACCATATAGTAAGTCAAAATTAGAATGTATGTAACAAAAATATCAATAACAATTACATGATTCAAGTGATCACATATCATTCTGATAGCTTTGAGCATTGGTGCATTCTTATTTTTAGTGAAAATTTTTTTATTGTTAGAAAAACCTCTTTTGACTGTGGACTATCCATGAGATGGCCACAGATATGAAGGCATTAACCTATGGGATAATTAAAAATGAATATTGTAAATACAAATAAAAACAACTGAATATATGCAATAATACAGTAATACATGCTCAAAAATATTGCAACATTTGTTCAAAAGTTGCTATAATAGGGTAATAGACTGCTTGTAATAGACTCCTTTCCATCTGGCATTCCAATTGAACAACTTTTTGCCATGTCAGAGTCATCATCTCTGCAATAGATGTTATATCTTGAATTGTACTCACACAGATTCCAGAAATTGAAATTGTTGACCTTAGTAAAATATATAAAACACCAGGAGAGGGAAGTCCAAAATGAATCCAAAGAAATTTGCAAGTTGCTGGTGACTTGTAAAATAAGGATATGGCAAACTTCTTGTCATCTTCGAACCAACATATGACTCCATTTTAAATTTTTTTCTTTCTTTTGATTTAAAAAATTGAGTTGCTACATCAAAAAATGTGGAGCAATCTATGAAAGAATCATTCTTGGCAACAATATCTGCAGCTTTAGGACAATCTGAATTTTTACGTAATCAATAACTAAGTTTAGCTAGTGTTGGAATCCATCTTTTCCTTGCTTTGTAGGGGGCTGTTCAAGTATTACGTAATGCTATTTTTTGCATTTTTTATCACCCCCCACCCCCCTGTAACGCTTTGTAATGCAAACTGAAACACCCCTATAAGCGTTATGTAACACAACAACAATTAATAACCCCCCCCCCCCCACTTTAAATAGTAAAATTTGCAAAATTCA
>JAUZNC010059049.1:0-10571 GCA_034780395.1 Vannuccia rotundouncinata
AGCCAGATAGGTCACGTGAATCTCTCGACCAATCAGAAGACGAATTGGTTGAGAAAGACTCATCACCTACTACTTATGTTGACCTTTAAATATTAAAATGGCATCCTTGACTCAATGAAAATTCACGATAAGTTGGTGTAATTTATATAGATGTATTTTTCATTAATTAAAAATCTATAATAGGAAGAAATTGTATTCAAAACAAAATAGGTACCAAATGCCTATTTTAAATGAAATAATTAACAATATATACATATATAATACTATAACATACAAAAGGCTTGATAAATGATTTTTGTACAAAAGTTTAATTAAGCATCTTCCCAAAAAGATTCATAATTGAATTTTAATGCTTTTCTTTTTCGGCACCCCCAATCCTTTTCTTTCAACGTCTTCAGCATTGTGCAATTCATACTATTCATCCGCAGATTCATTTGAAACCATCACACACATCATTTCTTGCTGTCTGACTCCGTTTTGATTGCAGGATTCGTTTTGATTGCACCTTTCTTGCAGAAATTGTAACTTTCTCCTTCGATAGTCTACAACTTTTCCTATGAGATTTAAGAGAACACAGGGTTGCATAATAACCCCCACATACACACACTCGAGAAAACAGTTTTGTTTGTAATTCAGAACATGAAATGTCATATGGCACTTTTTTTGATTGAAATTTGTTAGTTATTTTATCTGGAATCACTTTCTGGAAATTTGAGAAAAGTAGTACAGATACTACATTCCAGATTCAGGATCAAACAACGACCACTCTTGTCAATTGTTTTACAGCAATGGGAGGTGGAAAAACCATTTCTCCAATTAGGAGAACAAGGATCGATCGCTTTGTCTTATTCCACAACAGTCATCATTTCTATACTAAACAATTTGTAAAAAAATATTGAGATTTTCTTACATGGTTCAGTTTTCATTCTTCACCTTTGATGACCATTTCATCTTTGTGGTTGTCATTCTCAACAACATTCTCATCTCCAGATTTATCTTTATCATCTTTATCGTTGTCCAATTTAGGTCCAACAAATTTTACAATCGTGGGGTGTGAGTCAATTACAATACAAACCACACGAGGCATTCCTGCTTTTTCAAAGTTTTTGAGCTCTAAAGCTGTATCGATCGTTTTACCTTGAGAATCCAAGTGGATCCAAAATATTCGTGTGGCATAACAAGTCCCCCAAATCATGAGAAAGAAAAGCCATATTCGTCTTTCTATACGATTGAAGGCTGATCTCCCTGGTGCATTCGTAGCCAAAAACAAAGCATCATAATAGTGAAATCGAAAATAGCTAATCAAATAATCTAATTATGATTGTACAATTAATACAAAAATCTAACGAGCATTTAAAATTAAGTAACGGAAATTCTTAGACGATTAAATGAAACGCATAAAAACAAATTACGTCTGGACAATTATACAAAAATCTAACGAAAATGTGACGTCATGTTTTCATCAACCTACTCTCCCTCCCTCGTCACAAAAGTCCCATTTTAAAAAACCCTCCCTCCCTCCCCTAAGCGTGACGTACTTTTAGGACAGCCCCATAATATGTAGATATATATATATATTCCTCCGCCGACGTTTATTACTATTGAATATTGGTCAGTTTGCAGGTCTAGATAAATAATATATGAGTCATAAGTCAGATAAATTATATACCCCTTCAGATAATTAAAATACTCCATACATTATATTTTTGATACGAATGAATAAGACCAAATCAATATTGATTTCAAATATGAGTAAAATTCATATATATGATCCATTTATAGAATTTGTGCCGACATCTAAAGCATGAAAAATATTCCTCCGATAATTATATAATATGCGTGCATGCGTGAAGAGGACGTCGCAATTTCTTAATTAAAAACGTTGAGGAGACGCATTTTGGACATCATCTGAATCCTGATTCAAATTTTCTGATTATAAACTTGTTCTTTTAAACTCGGTGAGTAAACTATTTCGAATAAGGAATTACATAATTTCATAAGTAACTCCGTTTAATTTATGGCGGATCACCTCCTGCCTCCCCCGGCTCCGGCGACTCTGATAACATTTTATATAAGTTTATGTCATTTAAAATTGCTTAATAAATTGCTTATGTAAAGATGTTTTATTGAATCAGTACAATTTGTACATTAAATACTTTAGGCGCTGCAGTTGTTTCTCTTTGTAAACACGAAAGTTGTCAACTACTTACAACTTAGGTCCGTTTTAATTATTTATTTTTGATTTATTTTCTTTTTCTTTTATATATTTTCTTGGTAGAGTCGGTTTTTATTTTCTATAATTTATTTCTAGGTTATATACAGTATACACAATAAATATCAAATATAATATTCACAATAATCCAATTCTATATGAATTCACCAACTAGCGAATTCATATGATTGGCAAATAATATTTTTTTATCCAACTGTACATGCCATTCGTGATCTGTACATTTGGTTGAAGTCAACAGTAGTAATTGTACAGTTCTACTGTTGTCCCTCTCTATTTATTACTGCTTTAGGAATATAATATACTGTTACTTTACAGGACTTCAATTGAAAATGCATTTGGATTACACATAGCTAAATACTGTATATACTGTGTAAGGGACTGCAAGAAGCATTCGGTGTACAATTTAGGTGCATCCAGTTTATAGGTGCTATTTAACATAAAAAAGATAGGAAGGAAATATTGGTTCTTTATGTAGTGTCCTGTTTGAAAGAAGAAAGATGCTGTAAACTGATATTAAGAACTTTAGGGAAAAAGCCTTTTCCTTGGCTATAATAGATATAATAGGTAAATACATATTGGTAGTACTAAAATTGTATCCGGGAAAAATCCAGGATGCTCAAAATTGGATTAAGGTGGCAATCCTGTTATATACAATATGTGGGCATTCACACTGCAGATGAATAATCAAATATTGAGAAATTTATTTAATTTCATTGTTATTTATATTTATAATACTAATTATGAATTTTATAAACTTCTGCTGTTATAAAAATGTAAATAATGTATATTAGTTTAGTTTAGTAAATGTGTAAAACAATAATAAATCACAGTTTTTCCATATACATGCTTATATAAATATATAAGCATATTTAAGTCATATTATTCTATTGTATGTACCCACTATTGTATTGATAAAGCAATTTTATTTATAATTGTGATTGTAAGTAATAATCCTTAATTTGAAAAAACCTAATATTTTATTTCAAAAATGGAATCAATAATGAATTATATACTTATTAATATATATATTCCTAAATATGAAAAATTAGAACAAAAATATAATACAGAAAGTATATTCTGAAATGAAATAGGATAAACAAAAGAAAAATAGGTAAAGATTTTTTTTTAAATTATGCAATCATTACGTTATTTGATATATTGTCAGCAATCTTCTAGTTGAATAGCTGAGGCAAATTTTGATCACATTTTGGGTCTCTACATTTTATTCCTAAAATTGTATAATATAATGTTTGCAGGAGTAAGAATTATGGCAGAAAAAATAGGTATCTATCTGCAACTATATCAGAAGATTGGACAATTTTGTCAGTTATGTATATACAAATTCTATATCATATTATAACAATTTTCAGGTAAAATACAATAACATTTAATAAAATTTGACAATTTTATATTTTACCTGAAATTTTTATTGTGTTTCTCTGATACAAACTGCTATATAATCCTTTACTAAATGTGTGTAGATCTCTATGTGAAAAATATATAAATATAAGTTTTCTCACAGTACATTGTGCTCACATTATATAGAATATTTAGATTTGCACTATTCTAGAAAATTTAGAAAATTTCGAACAATATGACAAACAGTAATGATCAAAATCATGCAGTACTAACAAGTGATAGAAGGGTGCTCTTTAAGTTTATAAATTAGTCAATATAGACATTGGAGTATGGTGTCTTATGAAAAAAATATATTTGAGCTACCTATATATTTTAAAATATCACATTTTATTTGTTATGGCTGCACATTCATATATTATTATCCTTTGATGAGCATTGAGAAAGGAACACATATTTTATGACCAGAGTAATACTCTTGATTTTATATCTGATAAAGAGCTCTTTTACAATTTCTGTTTTTCCCAAAGAGGCATTCTTCATTTGGTGGATTTATTTGGTGAATCATTGAGACAAAGATCACATTGATACCATGCCTTACATCCCATTCAGCAACTTCTCATTGCTTTATGCTTCTATGGAATGGACACAGCACAAAATATCTTTGCTGAACTGTTTGGAGTTGAGAAATGAACAGTCAGTATGGTCATCACAAATGTTACTAAATTAACAGCATCCCAGGTAAACAACTTCATAATATTTTAAAGTGATGAGGAAAATGTTTGGGTTGTGAACCAGTTGTTTAAAAAATCTCTTGTTTTCCTAGAATCATTTGTATTGTTGACTGCACCCATGTCCAACTATACAAAGCTCCAATGATATGTCAAAAAGAAAGGATGGCATTTGATTAATGTTCAACTCATGTGGTATGTTGAATACTTTATCACAAATGTGGTTGCATGCTGGCCTTGAAGTGGTCAAGACAATTTTATTTTTAGAAGTAGCAGCATTGGTAGACAATTGGAGAGGAGTTAAAAGACACCTCTTGGGCAATAGTGGCTATAAGACTCAATTCCTTCAGTTTCTGAATGATAACCAAATAGCTTACAACAAATAAATTGTTTATTGTATTAATAATAGTGCTAAATGCATTAATGGATAGGTTTATTTAGGTTTGTCCATTAAATGTGGGGGTGTTTGTATATGTTTATACATAATTATACATATATATATATATATATGTTTACATATACATATATACTACTTCAACTGTAAAGATTAAAGCAACTGTCTACTCCAAATCATCCAATCAGCATTCCTTTTATGAAGAATTTCAAGATAGCCACAGAAATTCAATACAAAAGTAGGTCAGCCAGTTTGTGATTGAACATTACTGCAAAACTAGGGTTTTATATAACATTCATCTGCTATCCTTCATCATAATGATTAATCTGAATTTTTTTACTGATTAATTGGAAGTTAATGATGGCAATTAATTATAAGGGTGTCAAACAACCTGGAAAATTCATGGAATAGAAACCTTGAAAACTCAGAGAAATTTATCATTTTATCTATAAATTTTTTTTTATTGTATTATATATATATAGTATTTCTTGATTTTACTGATTTAATTATTTTGTATCCTTTCTAAAATATTTATTTAATCATGATCCTTAATTTTGTCAATGCACTATAATAAATTTTAAATAAATGTAGAAAATATCAAAAATATAGAAATAAAATCCATAAAAAAATTTGTAAAAATATTTTCACACTGGATTTTTTTATTAAATCCTGGAAAACTCACAGAAAACTCATATGTTTGACATCCTGTTGTTGGAAATTTAATCCTAAATTTCAATTTCTGTCAAAACAATGCATGTTTTACCTCAAATCCAATTCAGATCAGTTCTTCAGATAATGGAAGAGGCTAAATTGGGGGCAGGAAGGCAAGTGTGACACAATCAACAGAAACTTTATTGAATTTTGTCAGAAAGTTTGTTCAGACCCATTGAAACATCAGGAATTTGACAATTTTATCCATGGTGAAAACCATTTGATGTGTTGTTTCATGACCAGCTTGAAATGGTAAATGAGTTGTTGCAGTTCTTGTGCCAAATATTTGTTCTTTCTCATGGACAAGCCTTGGTTAAAAGATTAAGAAACTTTTCCATTAATAAAGAGGTAGCTTCTACTAACTTGTCAGAAGAGGTACTTGTTTCAAAATGAGTGATAATCAACCATGTAAGGAAAGTGTGTGGCCTGAAAAATATTAGAATTATGCCTCCACTTTTTGTTTCCACAGTTTCAGCATGAAATAAGTATGCTTTCTACTTGGACAAAGGAGAAGACAAAGAAACAGCTGAAATGCAGATGCTTTGGAAGAAATCCAGACATTAAGGGGCCATAAAGGTGCATATTGAGGCAGAGAAAAAGTCATTGGGAAGAGATACAGACAAACTAGCAGAATAAACAGGTCAGGCAAAGTTGATTGTACAATCAAATGCACTGGAAAGGTCATATAAAGAAAAAGTGTATATAATTGTGATAATTCGTGAGAAGGGACCTCTGGAAGAAACTTGCTGACCTCACTGACATCTAAGTCTAAGAGGTAAGATACAATAGAATATATGCATTTATTGAAAACTGAAATCACTTGCCAAACTTTATAAGGAAAGATAAGGTAGATTATATGCACTTATTTTATTCTCACCATTATCTATAGATATTGTTATGTAAATATTTAGCTTTAATTCTGCACTCATTTTTGAAAAATAGAGCGAAAATTATCTGGTAAATGGTTGTGAAAAGTCTTGTATTTGTTTTTCATGTAACTGTGAGAACCCTGTTTCTAACTTTATGTATTATTCATAGTTTTGGGATTAATAAGTATATAGAAAGCAATTTGTGAAATACAGAACATAATTAAGTGTGTAATATAAAATATTCCATAATCCCTAAATTATGAATAATACAGAAAGTTAGAAATATTAATCAAGAAAGATATTGTCAGCTTGTAACTCCAATATATTTAATTATATTACAGATTAACAAGAGCTAAAAATATAAACAAAGCACACAATTTTTCGAGCGAGCTATTTATTTCTTATTGTATAATATTTTCACAATGCACAAAAATCATGAACTTTAATATTTAATTTGGTAATTCTATTTAAAATTTTAACTATAGTTGGAATTTTAATGCTTTGTAGATTTTAATTCAAAGAGTCCTTAATTTTCTTTTTTTAAACTATCGTTTCATTTTATTAACCTTGTAATATAATTTTTGGATCTATAAAATTGAAAAATTAATTTTCTGGTAATTACGATCCATCCGAATGTGGACCATATGTGCTGATTTATACTATAGGCTATACATGACAGGAGAATGGTTTCTGCCAGTATTTTAATTTATCTTTATTTCAAAACCTGAACACTTTTTAAAGAAATCTATCATCTGGTCATTGCATAGAAATATGTTTGTTATATACATATTTATCAACACACTTGCAAGAATAGTATTGCCCTCAGTAGACTATTTAATATTTTCCAAACTTTATTGTAGAAGTGATGATATTTGTTGACATTTATATAAAGTAATTCCAATATTATTAGCCTTCATGTACTATTATATTTATACTTTATTGTGGTGCTAATTTTTTTCGATTTGTTTTTTTGAAAGGGTTATAATTTGTAATGGAATGATTCTGTAAACTATTTTATAAATAAAACATGTAATTTGGATTACACCACATTTTTTTTCAATATCACTATACAAGTATAATGTTGCACCATACATACATGCCTGCATTGCTATATTACTTTTTATACAATACTATGACTGGATCTCTTAAATTAAATGAAGGGACATATCGTTTTGAAAACAATGTACATATTATTTACATAGACATATCTTGAAGTTAAAATTTAATATTTTTTTAAAGAGAGTGTACAAATATGTCTTAAATGTATTGAATTTTGGAAAATAGAAAATGCTGATTTCTGACAAAAGATGCATAAAAAGCAAAACTTGCTTCTACTTGTGAAATCGAATGTGATGAGAGAAGAGTTAACAAAAGGAAACAGAATCAGGAGAAAATTTTGAGATCTAGATATGGGCAGTTGCAAAAATAGAAAAATATATGTTTTTTGTATTAGACAAATTTATTTCTTATTGTCTAAATTTCTATAATAAATAATATTCCAAACAGCTTACTTTTTAAAAACTGATGCATATCAACCATGTTTGATTATTTATATATATATACTTTCGTTTTCTTATGATGCTGAAATTATTAAATTCTGAATAATTTGGAAACATTAGGGAATTACGAATATAGTATATTATATTGGTAATATTGACAACTAGCATACAGCGCCGCCAGCGGTTTATGATACTGTTTCATATATATTTCAATACTGAAATATGGCAGGCTTATGTCACTAGTGAACCTTGGGATATTGCTAAATAAATTCTTTTTTTATACCTTAATTGTAACTGGTGTATTTTTGTCAACTCTTACTAACGATTGTTTAGTTTGTAAATTACTACATAACTTTCATTCGTTTGTTTTTCTACTATTTATTATTTTAAAGGATTACTTTGTTTTTGTATTCTAAGGATATATGTAGTTTACTTCTGAATTTTTTCGTGCTTGGATTATGACTAGTTCAATTTTTTAAATTTGTAAGCTCTTCAAATTTTAAAAAACTACAGATTTAAAAAATGCCATTTACGGTTAGATTAGTGGTTTATTCTGGTTTAGCCACACTGAAACTATTTAATCTGTCTTAAAATCTGTGTTTATCTCATATTTATTCTATTTTCATTTCTAGATCACTTCTATTGAATATTTTTGAATATGTTAGTAAATTTATTGAAATTATTCAATAATTTTGATTTGACATAATTTTATTTATTATTTTAAAGATATTAAACATTAATAATTAGTATATTTGTAATCAGTAATTATTATGTTTGCATCAATTTTTTATTTTCTATTATTAAATTGGGGATCTTTTGAATAGTGACACATCTTAAGATTTTTTATGTATGTGATTTGATATTAGGTTAATAAACGGTTATTTTATTTCAATTAAATTTCATTAAAAGTTATAATACGTGGGTCTTGTTATATAACTAAGATTATACGATGTACACTTATATAATTTGATTCTAATACTATGTAAACTTTTATATAAATACATATATATAAAAGTTTTGTTTTTTGTAGTTTTATATAAGCATTTGTTTTGTACCAAAATACTAAAAAATCTGCACTATAGTATTGATCTCGTGATGTAGAATAGAGAATTCAGGATCGAAAACATTTTGTTCTCTTGGCTGCTTAGAAACTATTTTTGAGTAGCAGCTAAATACTTTTTGTTGGAAGTACAAACTAACATAAATCGAAATGTCTTTTATATGTGCGATTATTATCAAAACAGTGAATGCATGAGAAATTGAGTTGATAATTGGTTCACTCACTATCTGCTCATAATATACAAGTGTGCACTCTACTGTACTCATACTGTGCTTTATCATCTCTGGCTTTAATTTAAATAATCGTCAAGTAAAAACTTTGCCATTATAATGATTTACTTTTTATTTATTTTATAAGTAATACTGAGCTATTTTACATATACATTATAATTATTTTATTTAATTCTAGTTAACTTTGAATAAATATTATAAACTAATTATGCAGAAACCGTTGGATTAGTATAAACAATATACACTCACTTTCTCTGGAATTTTTTCAAAAATCGTTTACTTGTATATTAATATTTTTTGTTAATATTTCAGGTTTATTTATAAAAATACAATTGATCCTAATTTTAGTATATCTGCTTTTAAATATTTTTCAAGCCGCGTGATCTTAAAATTATTTAGTATTAGTTATATATTTTTTGAAAAAATCGTTATATGTACATTGATGAAAAAATTATTAAACTGATTTTTGTGATAAATATCATGATATTTTAATTATAAATATTAAAAAAACAGTATAATTGGGGGAACTCGTGGGTACAATTTATTTACATTTTTATTGTTTATGTCTTACCATATAATATCCTCCTTTGTATTTATTCACAACAGTTTCGCTGGAATTAATTCAAACAAAGAAATATAGTATAAAAGCTTTCGCATGTTACTTCCTTTGAATTGGAAATACATCTAATCACGCAGTACTAGCTGTCTTTTGTAGCTTCGTTCTGTATTGTTTCTTGTTAAAACTGATTACATGAACAAGAAAATTGTTGATACTTTTTTATTTCTATAATCAACGCTAAGAACTTTTTAAATATATATTTATATAGTACTGATGTAAAACATTTTCAAAATCGAAATATAATTAGAATATATAACTTTTATATATATATATATTTAAATTCGATTTTTGACGTTTTGCATATTCCGTAGAATGCTATAATGTAATTTTTTTAAAGTACTGCGATTTTATCCCTGCCTTTTAGTCTAAATTTTCCATATTCCCTTACTCTCATATCTGATTTTATAGAAGTAAGTCAGTTGGGAATATAATTGCACTCAAAGCATTCCATTTGTCGATTTCTAATTTCTAGCATTCATTAGATTGAAAAATATATTCTAGCTATCCAATTTGAAAAACGAATATATTTATATAGTGAATTGAAATAACTTTGAAATTAGTTATTGGGTATACAAATATGCAACTCAATACTTTAAATGTATAAGTATATTTAGGGTTAGTATGGCATTTTAAAATTGTTAGAATTTTTAATGTTTTTTTTTAAGATTGCACAATTTTTTATAAACAGAGTACAGTTTTCAAAAGTAGATAAAATTAAACTTTTACAAAGGGGTAATTTTATAAAATTTATGAATACAGGGTGGCGCACATAGATATACCCGTTAAATAAATATATAATTTTACTGAAATGTATTTATTTACAAATTTATTAACAGAATTTTAATAACATAGTATGTACATAGTATGAA
>JAUZNC010059050.1:0-10111 GCA_034780395.1 Vannuccia rotundouncinata
GCCTTTCACGAACCGCCCCCTGAACTTTGTGAGGTGCGCTACCACCCGCACTACCCGTGTCATGAGGTGCACCACCCCCAGCGCTCCTCTAAGTACTTCTCGGCCACTACCCCGCCGCCCTTTGAGCTGCATTGTCATCGCGCTCTCCTGGCCAGCAGATCCAAGTTCTTCCGTTCGGTCATCCTTCGACAGGGCGTGCGGCTAGGCGATGTAGGCGACCCACTTGGGGTGGTTGGCTCACAGCTGGTTCCCACGTCAAATTCGATAAGACTTGTGCTGGACGAGGGAGTTATTCCCAGGAGGCTGGCCCGGGTTATTATCCACTGTATGTACACAGATCAGTTGGACCTCAATTTGGTGATGCCCTCTAACATGCCTTGCTGGAGAGACAAAGATGAAGGTTAGTAAGAAGCTGTTACCGAATAAAGACCACATTAATTCTACTTATTTTAATGGCTATGATTTATTATTAAAAAATATGTCAATCGAAAAATTGTTGCTAATTTTTGTCTTTTCATTCAAACTTTTTCATAATATGCTTTTACTAGCATCTATTTGAATTGTAAAAGCTTCAATTGTTTCTCTCTTTATCCTAAGGTCCATACTCGAATGATTCGTCGACCTCACATCAGCAAGATCAGGATCCCTACGCGGAGCTGACCCCATTGTTCCACAGTCACACCGGCTCACCACCCATCGGTGCCGAGGGCGGCATCACTGGATGCGCCGCCTGTCTCCAGGATCTTAAGGAGCTTTATCAAATTGGACAGTTCATTGATTTTCCCATTCTTTGTCACAGTGAGTCATTCCTTTTTTCCCTATAATATTCTGAGAACTCTACTAGGTTGAATTAATTAAGGGACACTTATAGAATTGAGCGTGCTTTAATTTCTAAGTGAGGGTTAGATTAAGTTCAATTTATTGGTATGTCATTCTTGTAAGTCAGACTAAAATGATTATATTTTCGATTCGTTCAATTAACTATTGTTGGCGTTGTTTCTCGATGCTATCCAAATTTGGGTTTTGAAATTCACTGGCAAATTAATTTAAAATCACAAAATTCACTTCGACTTTTCATTTTGATTCCTTTGTATCTTGAATACCTACGTTTCTTGTATAAAATGTTACGAACATCATTCTGTTTTGTTATTATCTTTCAAATGGGTTATTTCAGTAAATTTTCTATTATAAAAAAATTCAGACGCGGAGGATTTGTTAGTGAAGAGTCTCTGTGTGGACACAATAGTCCCCATTCTAAGATGGAGTGGCCAGCCCTTTGGGTCCGACTATGTTAATCGGCAAGCCAGCCACTATCTTCGCGAAGACTTTCTAGCTGTGGCCCACTCTACCACCCTTTATGAGCTGCGAAAGGAGGAGTTGGCCAGCGCATTGGCTTCCAATTTCCTGCAGGCTCGCGAGTCAGATGTTCTCAGTGCTGTAATCCGCTGGGGTGAACATCAGTTGGTGCGAAGAATGGAAGAAAGAGGTAGGATTCAATTTCCTCTTTTTATTATTATTTAATATATTTTTTAATTCTTTAAAATAACTAATTATTGGTTAATATGAGTATGGTATGAAAAGTGTTTATTCTACCACAAAATAAGGTCTGTATTATCATTATTCTACTACAAGGTTTCTATCATGTGACTTACTACTGTGAACTTTCTCTATCAATTCATACTGAAGTCAGCTGAAGATACCAGGGAAGACTTCGGCAACTCTATCTTGTGTGAAAATCTGACCTTTTCTTTCCAGTTAAATCTTAGTATAAGCGAAATCTGTGATTTTAGGAATATTATTATTATAGAACTTGTTTCAAACATGCTGTATAGCTAATTTTCTCTTTTTTGATGATATTTTCTGTGTCGAACACTCTAAATCATTTATATATTTATTTTCATTTATAAAATTGTATTTTGTAATCGAAAATCCTATTTTTAATCAATTATTTTTACATTAATAATAGTATTGTGCATTAATCAAAGAATTAAATGACCGTTGATTGCATTACTCAATGACACGCTATATTATCGACTATTGCAGAAGTCCAGCATATACCTCCGCCGATGTATGGAGCAAATCAACATCATATATCCTCGAAAAAGGTGATCAAGAGAAAAGATTTAAGTGATTCGGAGCTTGCCGGATTGATTGCTGACTTAGTACCCCTTGTTCGTTTAGAACAGGTTCTACCGGCCTCAAGTGACCAGGTACCACTGATTCTCAAACTCTCTGTCGCAATGCTTTGCTAAAATACTTTTGAACCGTTTGTTAGTTTTTATTTTATTAGGTTGCAATTAAGTTGCACTTTTCCTTATTGTATGAAATCTATATTAATGGTTTTCTTACCGTTTTCCCCAGAGTCTTGCCATATCTACACTCAGAGAGTTTTGCTTTTATTGATTTAATTTGTATTCTGGATTATACTTTTGTATCTAAACCAACTTTCTTGTTATCTAGGTGCACTCAGCTATTCGGCGTGGCATCATACAAAACCCGCCTCCCCTCTACATGTTAGCCACTCCTGGACTACAGGCCGGGGACCGAATGGCCTCGTGGTGTCGTTCCCCTGTGGTGAAACCACGACTCCAGGTGGGAGGTGTTGCCCTCAGTCCAGCCTCTCTTCATCGTACCACCTCTCTTCTCTACGCACCATCGTCAACACATCATCATAATGCAGAGACACCTGGCTCTTATAAGACTTTCCATCCACCGAGACTCTTTACACCATTCTACGACGAAATTAGGGTAGGTTTCTCATGCATTTTGTTGAATGAATAGTTGGTATTACTTTCTAAAACAGACATCCCTCGTAGCTTAAAAAACTAAATTTTATGTTAAAAACCTATAAAAGAATTTTTAAAAAAATATTATATATTTTTAATGTACTTAGGTGTCTTATGTACTAATATAATAAATCATCTTTTTATCTCTTTTGCGGTGAAATTTAGCCCATAAAAGCCAAATTGTTATACTAAATTGTGCGATTTTTAAATATGTGAATTTCTTTTTTATAAATGGGACACTTTTTTAAAGGATAAATGATACATATTAAAAAAATACGAAATTATATAGTAAAATTTAATCTGCTAAAAGAATATTTCGTTTTTTGTAGTCCCAATGTAGCCGTTTTTATCCTCTCTTCGAGAATTGTCAAATTCAATATGTCTCGATTAAAATGTTTTAATATATAACGTAATTGCTTTATTTTTATTCCATTAATACACAATTATCTTTAGTTGTAGTCTGTACTGAATAGACTATAATAGTTAGAATTTAATTTGTAAAATAGTTGTTTCAGTTTATATTCAACAATTTATTATTTTAAAGTTTTATTTAAAAAAATTATAAAGACGTGACATAATTCTAATTTTATCAAATTGCACATTGTGTATCATGTAAACTCAAGAAATTAAACAGCGCACATTATTCATTAGCCTAGTTTCAGGACAGATTTATTTCGAATAAACAGTATTATTCCAAAGTATAACCCTAGTTTCAGGTTTAAATCGATAATATATACCTACAACTATAACTTTAAGGTATGTTTATGAAACTATCAAGTACTAAAATGTAATTATTTAGGTGGGTTGTCAATAATAAGGTAAAATGTAGTTTATTATATCAAGGTTATTTTTTTATCGAGTCTTGAAACTTTATTATAATGAATGAATAAATAATAAAATGTTGCTCCGCAGTGCAATGAGTTCAATAAATAAATGTTGCATTTAAAATCACCGCACAACTGCTCAAAAACCGATAAACAATATTTGACAGTTTGCGGTTACACAAATTCATGTCTATCATTACCTTGCTATTATGAAGTTGATCTTCGGCATTGTAAAATACTGTTTACCAGTATTTGAGAAGTTGAGCTTTGATTATAAATACATCTTTTATTCAATAAATAAATACTCACATGTTAAAGTTTTCATTCAACTTTTCTACCAAAAAAAGATCAATATTTCAAAAGAATTTAAATATTATATCGTTGGTAAATTAATGCAAAAATCATTAATTTATTTCACTTGATAACGGTAATAATATATGAACGTATTCTCTGACACCTTCTAGTCACTGCTTGTGGAACAATTCAAAGTGTGCAAATCGTGGTTGGACCCACCTGGAATGTTCAGTCCTCGGGCCCCCTTACGCCAACCACTAGATCTCCTTCCTGCTCCCTCACCAACGCAAACCGTACCCCCTCTTGATGCCAAACTGGTCAAATCAGTACGAAAAAGAGCCCGCCACTTGGAACAGCTGCTCATCGTTCAACGGGCCTTACTTCTGCCCTGTCTTGATCGTGGGGAGGTCTACAGGCAACTCCAGTTGCGGGCATTGCGGGAAGCTGGATTACCCGATTTGGCGGTTCCTGCCATTTTTGTGAGTGGAGTTATGAGTCCGCCTGGTTGGGTCTCACCAGGACACCGATGTACAGGACATAGGAGACAAGATATACATAAGGTGAGGATATTCTTATCATCTACCTTTTTATATCTTATTTTATATTATATTCTTGTTTTAATAATTTGTAAATTGAGGGTTCCTGGTTATAATTTTTGTTACTGATTTTAAAAAGTAATTCTTGTAATTTACTGTGTGGCATCTTTTTGACAGCTTCTAAAATGATACTCCTGGAGTTGTTTCCCTTCAGTTGGAGTCATTACTTCTATTTCTTAGTTATTTTGATCTTGTAAACTAGCATCGTCAGTGACATAATTAGTCTTTTTCTATTTCAATATTGTAGTCGCGATTTCAATGGCTTACGATTCTAATGTAAAATATATATATAGTACAGATTGAATTGTAACATTATCGAACAGATTATTTATAATATTCACAAACTGATATGCTTCAATACTAAGTAACTTGGGGGGGACATTTACTTCACACCAAGCGATCATTGTCCTTACTTATTGATTATCTCTCTCACTCGAATTTCGGAATGTGGAGAGTTAGAAGTACGTGCATACCCATTCTCTGATCGGTCAGACAGTTCTGTCCTTTCATTACAGTTGAGTGAGAAAAAGATCAACCACTAATGCATATTTTCCTGATCGTTCAGTTTTCGCTGCCTAATGGCATGCCATTAACGTGCCCTTTCGCTCTCTCATCTCTTACATCCGAAATGTTGAATCGAGTCCCTTGTTGTTGTACTGAAGCTTTGTCAAATGCGCTTGTCAGCAGGAACTCTTTGTCTATTGCGAGCATTCTGTCTTTCTCTTCCTAACTATGAAAGGGAACGTTTGGCCCGATCGGATCAATTGCAGTGATGGCAGATTGTTATGAGATGGTTATTTGCCTAATTAGAATCTCTCGGGGAATTTCTCTCTTGACTGATTAATTGCCCGTCTATATGTATCCTGGCGCAGTATAGATTACAGTATTGAGTAATGTATTCCGGGTGACCGGGAATTTGCAGTTATTATAACATTCTCCTTTGATAAAATTCTCTCATATTTTGAGGTGGCCTAAAGAAAATGTGTCTTTTGTGTGTCATTTCAATGGACTTCAGTTCGTATACTAATTTCTGATTCTTGAGCTATATTTTTGACGAATAATGTGTAGTTTGTGGCAAATTGTTTGACCGTTATTTTAAAATTGATAATAAAAATATATTTCTAAATGCATTAGGATTCTCTTCATTTCAATGTATTTAACATAATTTATAGCAATATTAAACAATTTTTTAATCATATTCCAAATAATAAGTGAATTCACTTTTGAAATATATTTTTTAAAATTTAATTACCCCTTCAGACAAGCTCCACTAAACCCAGTGTCCCTGGTCCACGAATTCCTTCGTCCCCTGCACCCTCTTATTCATCGTCATCATCCCAAGAAGAAAGTGACTTGGACGAACCCGTGTGTGGAGCATCAAGAAGGCCACTTCAACACAGTACTCGATCTCCCTCTTCTGCTCTGCCAAATAGACATTCTGTAAGTTAATTGAATATTGAGGTTTTTTAAAATGTTTTGTTTTTTTAAAGAAGAAGGATTTAAAAATTCGAAGTGTCTATTGGTACGTATGTGCATCAGGCCTACACAACTATTGTTACACACGTTTATTAATACGTATTCAATTGATGCCTATAATACACTATTTTTCAACTTTGCTCTATTTATAATAATATAATATATTTAACAAAGATATTGTATTTTATTATAATATGTACCTGCATTCCAATTCATTTTGGACTTGATGCACATTCGTGCCAATAGCAGTTACCTTTTAAAAACGAGATTAAATCATACTATTTTTTGTTAATTTTCAATGGATCGAAAATACAAAGCAATCTTCAACTAATGTTTCAATAATGTTTCAGATTTAGAGAAACTTGTCCTATATTTAGCAACACAGAGAAATCGTGATTGAAAATATGGGAGCACTGTGTCATAGAGTTAAAAATAAAGAATCGCTTCAACCAAATTTACCGCATGACTCATTTTCTGATTTTAGAAATCTCTAGTAATTCCAACGCTAACACAACTACAAGTCTTATTTAATTAGACATATATTTGATGATATTCAGGTATAATTCGAATGGATGCTTCATCAATTTAAAACTTCAATTATACTCGTTTAAATCAGCAAACTTTATATTACTTTTGTAAATGGATATCCAAATAGTTGATTTTACCTTCAGAAATAAAAAATATTTAAGAATTTACTGCATCATCTCCTTCTAAATTTTTAATGTTTTAATTAAGTTGTTTCTCTTAAATTAATTTCTTCTTGTCTCAACTATAGCTTCTCCTAATTTCAAAAAATTATAATGATACCATTTACAGTAAAATTAACCTAATATATTTTTAAAATTATTATTTTCTACTGTCAGTCGTTGATTTCGTTTAAATCCTCATGACAGATCAAATTCTAATTATTTTATTTTAAATCACTTACCCTTTAAACGACTATGGCTTTTTCTTGATGTCTCGTATGCTAGGTTCCCAGTCGCCCGGTGCCCCGTCAACCCCCTGATGTAACCTGCGGTAACGGTACAGGACCACTAAAGGGTGGCCTTACCACCGGAGGACAAGTTCCCAACAGTCTTGACTTGGGTATGGGAACTGGAATCACCTATCCAACTTTGCGGGGACCCCTCGCTTCTCTGTCCGAGGTTCGACATAGTGGACACCATTCCTCGGATACGGAGGAGTATGAGGAGAATTCCCTATTCGTGTGACACAGTGTTGGCCAGAACTGATCTCCAACTTGTTCCCACACAATGCCTGCCTTCAAATGTCTTTCCTGTAGCATGAACTCAAAACTTTCTCACCTCTCTTTCGAAAATTTATTTGCGTACTGAACTATTTGCAAACATGCATTTACGCTTAAATTTGTTAGTTGTCTCCAGTGATTATAAAGTGATGATTTGGATATATTTAATATTTGTTACTTGTTTGATTTTGCATTTTTATTTCAATTGTTGCATGTTGTTATTTAAGATTCAGTTTGGAGGACATTATTTTTCTAAACGAATGCAATACTATAAATATTTGATTTTAATAATATCTAATAAACCCTTACATTAAGTATGTATATTTCTTTTCAATCTGCATATATTTAAAAAATGCTTCGACAATCTTTAACCGATATAATATCAACACATTTTTAGACATTTGTCACAACTACATTATTTTAACGTTTTACTGAAATATTGATTTGTTGGTTTAATTTTTAAAATTTGTAATTATTATTGTATAATCTCTACCTGTAACATTGTGTACCTATATATTCATATTGCGCAATACATTTGTATATAGTTTCTCTGATTTTTAGATTTGTTTATTACACTATTTTTTAATAAGTAGTTACATGTTCAAAATATATTTGACAAAAATGTAAGGTAATGGTTTCATTAATTGTTTTATTACGGATCGCTAAATTCATTTTCAAACCTGTATCGATCTGTCTGTATAAACACCTCCATTTTCGCATGTGTTTTTCTTGATTTGCAACATTTCTTCAATAAACTGCACAAGACAACATTTCCATTTTTTCCACAAAACTTGCAAATAATATATAAATCGATAAGAAATTATTGATTAAAAATATTTATTTCGATTACTTAATAATTCCGTTGACACGTGGTTTGATCATTAGCCAGGATTATATGCGAATATATATATTTTGACAAAGACTGATGAAACTAACATTTTAATTTCTGGAACCACGTACTTCTGGAATTCCATAAATTTCGTCTTAAGACTTTCGAAGGATTTAAGCCTCTGATAATTGGTTGTTAATTGCTAATAAAATGGGTTAAACTGATCCAGCCACAAATGTGCAAAGTAAATGATGGTTTTCAGCAATGCGGCACATTAAAACATATTGTATGAAACGAGATTTAATTATCTGGCAATATGGTAATTGGCTCTCACAAACTAATTAGAGTGTCTACTCTATAATGTATAACCATATAGAAATGTATATTATTTCTATGAATATAACATATACAATTGATCTATAATCAATTTTAAGTTATGTATGACCATAGAATTTATAGATAACAAGACTACAAAGTATAGTACATATATAAAATATTATACAAATATATTTAGTAATTTTTAATAAGTTGAAGTTAATGATCAATATTATAAATTTAAACATGCAATGACTTATATTAATTATCTAGACTGCAAACTGACCAATATTCAATAGTAATAAACTCTAAAATTAATGAAATTTATAAATTAATCGATTAATATTGATGAAAACCCACTTTTAAGCGAAACCGTACATAATTGAAATGCGCTATGGACGTTTTTGTGATCAGTTTGCCGGTCTTGATAAATAATATATATTCATTTAAAAAAGACAATATTTAAAAGGTTAAAACAAAGTCAATTTCTATGAATGAATGGTTTTGAGACATAAAAATTGACCTTGTTTTAATTTAAGGAGGGAAGCGAAATATTATGCAGTCAATTGCTATATTCTGAAGTATTTAAGAAATTTTTAAACAGAGCCGCGCGCTGCCATTGCAATTTTATTATAATATAAAAATAATTAAATATTTATGAATATATAAATAATCGTTATATATAATAAATAATACAGGAAAATAATATTTTCGAGATTATTTTTTTATGCATTTATGTATTTTCCTTGTTGAACTTCATACAAAAATAAGTGATATTTTATTTAAAGCCAAAATGGGTTAGCTCACATATTAAAATAAATGAAATAAAAAATTAGCGTTAGGTAAAGAAAAAAGGAAAGGAATGCTTCAAGGATAGGAAAACGGCATTATCAGTCCAAGTTTTTCTATCTGAATATCGGTATACATAATACTTTTTGTTGAAAAGCAAATAAAGATTTCCATAAAAACTCAGGCCCGTCGCCAGGAGGGGGGCGGGGCCATGGGGACCGTGCCCCCCCCCCTTCAGAATTTAGAAGGCCCCCTTAAATATTGTGGGCTCTATTTTTAGTACACTACTATACTAAAATAAGACATAGGCAACTTAAATTCAGGAGTCCATCTTTACAAAAATGCAAGGGGACCATCAACAATAGGAATTTAGGGGCCCAGCTGCAACATGAATTCTGAGGGACCATCGAAAACAGAAATTTAGAGGCCCCTTTGGTACCATGTATTTAGGGGTCCCATCGGCAACCAGGAATTCAGGGGGCCCAGTAGCAACAAGGAATTCAGGAGCCCCAGTAGCAACCAGGAATTCAGGGGCCCCAGTAGCAACCAGGAATTCAGGGGCCCCATTAGCAACCAGGAATTCAGGGGCCCCATTAGTAACCAGGAATCCAGGGTCCCCAGTAGCAACCAGGAATTCAGGAGCCCCAGTAGCAACAAGGAAATCAGGAGCCCCAGTAGCAACCAGGAATTCAGGGGCCCCATTAGCAACCAGGAATTCAGGGGCCCCATTAGCAACCAGGAATTCAGGGGCCCCAGTAGCAACCAGGAATCCAGGGTCCCCAGTAGCAACCAGGAATTCAGGGGCCCCATTAGCAACCAGGAATTCAGGGGCCCCAGTAGCAACCAGGAATCCAGGGGCCCCAGTAGCAACCAGGAACTCAGGGGCCCCAGTAGCAACCAGGAACTCAGGGGCCCCAGTAGCAACCAGGAACTCAGGGGCCCCAGTAGCAACCAGG
>JAUZNC010059051.1:0-14769 GCA_034780395.1 Vannuccia rotundouncinata
TATTAAATATTAAATATTAAATATTAAATATTAAATATTAAATATTAAATATTAAATATTAAATATTAAATATTAAACATTTATTAAACTATTATAATTCATGTTATATGCTGGTTATATATATTTTTTCCTAATTTATAATATTCTTCAAAACTTCTCATTGTATACCTACATCATGAAAAGAGATATAATTAAGTAATTATAATAAATAAATTCATACTGTTTATAAAATACAGAAACAACTTTTCTTCGTTATATAATATTCGTGTTTAATTCAACATGATATATATTCGTCCAAAATGAAATGCTTAGTCAACTATTTTAAAAAGTCTGTTCAATAAACAGATAAATTTGTTGCAATTTTAACATATTTGAGTATCCACAAGATAAGTCAATAAGGACAATAAATGTCTATCCATCCGGAATAAAGTGGAGCTAACAGCAATAAAAATAATGCAATTTATTTGAATATGTCTAAATCACTTCAATGTATGTAAAATATAAAAAGGTAATAAATTTATATAAATTGATCAAAAATGAAGTTTTGAAACATTTATTTCAATTTAATGCCCGAATACGTCTTGACTCGTAAGGTAGATAGATATCTTCGTTGTAAATACTTTTCTTAGGGAAAATATTACAATAATTAATTTAAAGTTAAGATTTACTTAGCATTATATTGACATAAAAGGAATAATTTACAAAAGTAAACTTTTCGATTTCAGATACAGAGACATCATAATATAGAAGTAACATTTAAACAACAACGCTGTAACTATAAATAAATAACATTTCTATGATGTAGCAGATTTTAATTTTCTGTTATTTTCACACTTTTAATTGAATGGGTTTAATTATGGAAGATGAGATATCTCTAATGGTTTGTCGTTTTGCTGCACGTAATGATTATGAAATTAACGAGTTGATAAATAATAATAAGAGCAAAAACACTACTAAGAACAGGATTTGCAGTATTGGAATTTATAACATGTGAAGAACGGATCAACGAATTGCGAGAAACAATGAAAAATACCGAACTATTAAATTATCAAACGCCAGAACATTTATCAACATGTTTAGGAAGACGGACGCTAATACGCCAGTACAATATATATTTAATACCGAGGGGTTACATAGGTGGTAACGAAAAAATAGGCTGGAATTTTTTGGATCGAAATACACCGATTTATATATATATATAATATGTGGAGAGTATTGGAAATATTCGTGGAATCGGTAGTGCCATTAAGAGATCTGACACATTTAACCAAACAAGACGAGGAAATTTACCAAACAAGACTAGTGAAATGTACAAAGAGAGCCTTGTGCATTTTCCCAACAAATTTGGTTAGTTAAACGTTTGTGGAAAAGAAGATTTTGAAGTTGCTGTTAATACACAGAACGATTGATTGTTGAAGCTAATGGTGATTCAAAAAAATTCTCTAATTTTCATTCGTGTATGTTTCTGCATATATTGTAAAAGTGTGAAATGAACTAATTTGTTATTCCAGTTATTTTCACACTTTTCTTATTATTTTCACAGTTTTGTAATTATTTTTACACTTTAAATAAAATGTATGCAATTAATGATATTTATTTTTCTTTATAACCATAGATTTAAACAATTATAACTAACGTAACAATATATATAATAGAAATATTTTAAATCTACGGTTATATCATGGAGAATTAATTATAGTGTAATGTCTATGTTCAGATATAACAAAATAATTGAATATTCCAATCATTATTAGAGCCTTTTAAAATTACAATATATCTGTATAGATTATAAATATCTAAAATTATAGCTTTATTATAAAATTTTAGTCAAATAAAAGACATTTCTTCGATGGCGAATTTTTTTTAAACTGTGCACATATTAAATATTTATTTATATGAATAAAATGAAGTAGCATTTAACAAACCAAATTTTATCTGTTATTATATTTTGAAATATAACCTTTCATATATAAATACAAGAAAAATATAGTTAATTGCGCGTTATTTAAATATGATGAAGCTGAGAATCTATCTAGAGATAATGAGATTTTTACACCGGAAGCTTTTAGAGGAGATAAAACTAAACTAGGTAAATGGGATCTTTCTTTGGAGATACCATCTGCAAGGCCACATTAAGACGTTTTAGTTGAAAAGCGATAAACTATCTGCGGAGTAAATATTTAACAGCTTCTTGCTATTTTAATATAGACATAACATTATATAAATTTTAATGAAATATAAAAGTATTTTACAAAGGACGAATCGAAAATATAAAATTTAAATGAATTAATTCTCCATAGATGACTAAATAAAAATATAAATAGGCGCCAAATCCATAATGTAGAAAATCAATAATATTCATACAATTTTTTTTCTGTGAATATATTTATAGTATTTCAGTCTTTTCTTTCATTGGGGGGACACCTATACAAACTTTGAAATACACAATATTTTAATATTATTTTCTAAATATTGACTATTTGTTTGTATTAAAATTTCCTAACATCGATTTGCTATCCATTAATTCCAATTACGATATCTTTTTCTAGCTTAAATTTTTTGCATTGGGTATTCCAATCTTGAGGTCATAGTAATATATAAATATAATCCGATAACTATGGTTTAATGATTTACCTTATTGATTTTATATCAGTCAGAGTAAAAATATCATTTGTCATAGGGGCCTAATACCACTTTTTAATTTATTATATATAAATCATATACATTATATATACTATATACTTAGTTATAGTGTAGTTATATATATGTAGATATAGTGTAATGCACAGATAATTATTTATACATAGAGTTTCAACTCTTAATGATTATTTTTGCAGTTTAATACTACTCTTCGACTACCCATAAGCTTTTTCGAAATATTTATTTAAGAAATAATAGAAGTAAAACAATTTTTGTAATAAAACAGTTTTTGATACAAATGTAATTAATTATACTTTACAAACAGCACTAAAAAATGAATTGAATTAAAATATATAATACTACTCTTTGTCTACCATTTATGCAAACTTCATAGAAATACAACGATTTTCCATCGAAAAAATTTACAATGCAATGCATATGAAATCAATAAGAGTTGAAACTCTATGTATAATTACTCTATATGGTGTAATGTCTATGTATAATATTAAATCTAATAACTCTCAAAAATACCTAAGTGAATCAAAAGTATTGATTTTTAACTCAAATAATTTTAACGGATACATTTATATAGACACTTCATTTTACCCTATTTTTATTCAGTACCTTCGCTACCTACTGACTCATCTTGAACATATCTTTGAACTGAGTAGCAGAAAATTCTAAAATTCTTCTATGAAATGTTGTAAACACGACAGCAGTCCAAACTTTAATGGATAGCATGTATTATTAAATATTTTAGATGGAATTATAGTTAAAATTAATTAATTATATTTTTAATAGCGCCGATGAAAGACTGGAAGAGAGCAGAGATTGTGACGCCCGGGTGTCTCATGATGGAACGATCAATTGGCATCCGATGGCCATCTATAAAAGTACTTGTTCTGTTCACATTAAATACTTCCCCTTCGACAAGCAAGGCTGCTGGCTAAAGTTTGGACCTTGGACATATGATGGGTGAGTTTTATTAGCACTAAATAAAAGATTAAAAGTAAAAAATAAGTTTTCATTTCGTTTTTCACATAGATCTAAAAAAAGGATTACGAGAAGAGCTTGGTTTAAATCAAATGCTTTTATATACGTATAAAAACATTTTGTATAGTATGTATTTTAGGTAAATCAATATATATTGTAATGTCGCAACTAGTTATAGGTATAAAACCAAACATTGCACAATATAGAGTTAATAGTTAATTTTAATTTGTTTACAATTTGTATATTATAATATTATTGAACATTGAACAATAATAAAAATAAATTAAAAGTAACTATTAACTCTATATTATACATTGTTTGGTTTTATACCTATAACTAACTTCGACCTTACAATTGAATGATGGTTGTTATGATCAATATAGTACATTATCAAATAAGATATCTTTTCGATTCTAAGATTAATATTTCTAGCATTTATTTAGCAGCAGCTTACTATTCTTATAATGCGCTTAATCTTAGTTATTATAGTATATTACAATACATATTTTTATGATTTTTTCTATAATATATAGTATAGTTTTATCAAAATGATTTCTTGACGATATATTATGTCTCTAATAGTTGTTTCAATGATTTCCTATACGTGAATATTAAAATCAATATTGTTGTTATTGCGCAACAGTAACACCTGGACAAATCCATATGGATACTAATAAGGAATGCTAAAAATAGAATTTATTTCAAAATCAGCAGATCTACAGGGATGGAACAATTTCTGCTAAAATATTCATCCGTTCTTCCTCCCTGCTTTTATTTATGTGTTAGATATCTTTGCTTCATATTTGTACCGGGAAAACATATGGAACAGGGATAATTGAATTTGGCAGTTGCTAATTTATTTCAAATTTTATTATTTAAATGATTTGTTTACTTATTTAAATCAATGAGAAAATCAAGTTTTCCTTGTTTTATTGTTTTGTTGTAAACTATATTTATATTATTGGTTTTTATAATATATAATTTCTGATTATGGTTTATTTTATAATGTATTGTACTATTATAGGAACAAACTTAATTTGCAATATTTGCAATGTTAGTGTTCGGATAATCCATGCATTTTAAACTAATAAACTAACTTTATTAAAAACATTTTAAACATCATTTTTAATAACGTTTCAACAATATGAGCATTCTGCATTTCTTTATTGAAAGCAATTTCGTAATACTATTTTATTGAATTGAACTAAAATTTAATGATTTATAGTGAAATTTGTTAAATCCTTACAAGAGGATAAATCAACAACACTGTTATTTTAACAAAGATTATTAATTATGGATATTTTAATTTCCAAACATCGAACTGTTTTCAATATTATATTCATATTTACACTTTAATGTATATTTAATGCACTTTAATTTTTTTACAAAATGTTTTAAACAGAAAGTTTCATTCATTGGCTTAGCCACACCCAAATTTAAAAATGATGTGTTACATCCAGTTTCGAAAGTTTAAGTTTTATCAATTATCCACCACTTAGTTGAATGCAACAATTAAAATTGCATACTGATCAAAATAAAATGGGAATATCTATAATTTCTATAATTATCTTCAATTTCAAGTGCCTTTAAATATCGCGAATTAAACACCAATGCTAGAACTTACTTATATACAAAAGTACTACATGGATGCTAGAAAAATATATAAAGTGAAAAGCTAAAATAATCGAGACAATATAGACAAGTTTAAGAAGTGTATAACGCGAAGAGTGATTAATTGTTACAAGGGAGAAAGTGACTAGGCGTGGTTACTAATTTGCTTAAAGAATCAAAAGAAACGTGCTCGTTCATCATTTGTATGTTGACAGACCAAGAGCGATACATTATTAATCAGAGTAAAATAGAGTTCCAAAAATCATGATTTATAACGTTAAGATAAAAAAACTTTATCAGAATTAATAAATAAGTTATCGAGATATAATTTAATGTATATAATATTGTTATCTTTTCTGTGATATTTGACTGTTGGAATATTTTGTAATAATAACTATAGGATATTCTTTTCAAGCTGTTTTGTAAAAATAACAAAACTTCATTAATCTAAAACCATTTGAACAAAAGTAACTATAGCAGATTATGAGTTCTATACTTATCCCACAAGATATTTTGCCAAAGTTTAAAATCAAATTAAAAAACTAATCAAGTAAATATCAAAGAATGGTTTGCTTGAATTCTGAAAAATAATTCATTTCTATAAAACATTAACAAACTTTTGCACTGAAATAATCTTTTTCATTTATTTTTTTAAAAGCTTTTTCATTGAACGAATGAAAAACATAAATTTAAGTAACATTTATTTATATAACAAATGATTGAGTTATAATTGGAAGTGAAAGATTATTTAATTCCCAACAACAAAAATATAAATAAATAATGTCATTTGTATAAGAATTTACTTTTCCAATCTTCACAACAAAGATCGTTAATAATTTGCAGTTCACATTAAATTCTATGATAAAGTTTAAGAAGTTTTATTCAACATTGATTGCAATCAAAAAAATCTATAGGAGATAAGAACAAGTGTAATATTGACTTTTATAAGTGGCCAACTGTCCTCTCATTTTCATAGATATGGGGATAGATTTGGGAAGCTCCACTACATAATTATAAAAACCTAATCTCTTTTTCTAAATTCGTCTTTATGATCGAAAAGATGTTTATAGTTTGATTCAGATATATTTTATCTGTATTAAATGACACAAAAGCTTTAATTGAAATTGTGCTAAAGATAATGGGGCAGTGCAAATATCAAAATTTTCTGAATAAACACTATTTACCGATAAAGGATACACAAAAATGTTTATACTTGTGGTTATTGATTATGTTTGGATGGAAGATTATTACATATTTATATCAGATATAGGCTAAAATATGTTGGAATAAAATTCATGAAAAATTAGCGTTTTAATCGTTATACGTGACATTTTACAAAATAATAAACGTTCTATAGAATAATAGTTTAAATTAAGATGATTTTTTTAATTGAAGATTCTATATTTATTTCAATAAATACTACTAAAACGAAAGCGAAACCGGAAAGCATATGATCGATGTGACCGAAATTTCCGCTTTTTATAGATAGCTATTATATTACCTAAACTATAGCTATAAAACAGTTTTAATATGAATTTTGTCATACTATTGACTTTTCTTGGAATGTGTAATCAAAAATATATACTCTTCAAATAATTATAATGGTTAAAAAACTGTTCAGACTTTAACACGAACTATGACAATTAACCGATTTGTACCCAATTTGTGTTCGATGTGTTTCATAAACGAAAACTTTATTATTATTGTTTCTCCTGCTATATTCACAGATTTACAGATTCAGAATTTCTGAGTATCCCTTTTTCCATGAAGATTTTTGCATGCTAATCAATTTTCTTTATACTTTTATTTGAAATTACAAAACATAATTAGATTTAATTCAATATATATATAGAACATTTTAAATCAGAAATAAAATATCAACACAAATAAATAAATTGAATTAAACGGGGCTTTTTATCATTAATTCTCATATAACGCAAATACAATGTTGATAGCCATGTGGATAACAACGTATAGCCATTTTATTTTTAAAATCTTGTTCGTGTAATTACTTTAATTTATGATTTGAACATATTTCAAAGAAATAGTTTTATTTTTATGATTTATTTTTAATATTCCTACTTCGTTTCATTAAAATATTTTTTTTTAGCAGAAACTGCTTTAAATTTAAAATTAACTTTAAAAATGGACCTTTTATTATCGAACATGTTTTAAAATATTGTATTATGAATTTTGTGGTTGATATTTTATTTATTTTTCTATCAGAGAAATGCTCCCCTCAGCAGCTTATCATGGTTCAAAACAATCTTTTAGAGCGGTTGTTGTTAAAAACATCCACTCATAAAATTGATATTATCTAAAATGAAAAATCAAACGACTAATTCCATGGAAAAGCCGTTCGATCAAATTAGATGTAACAAGGCTCTGTGCATATGTCTGATTATTATGAAGTTCTCTTCTCCTATCTAGGTTTTAGGGAAGAAATAAAAAGGTAATTAATTTAAATCATTTTTTAATCCATCTGTTAAAATGCAGACACTTGCCTGTTTGGAGAACGGAGATGGTAATATTTATTGCTTTTCGCTTTTATCCAAATGCATTTTTTGTTTTTATATTTGATATCATCATGCACATAGACAAATTTTCGTCAATCTAAAATATTGATATTTTTTAATATTTAAGGTCTATTTATTATACAATATCTATGATAGAAATACTAAATATATTGATTTGATTGTTTACATTAGATTTTTGATTTTTCTGTATTTCCGTATTTTCTTCCAAAAAAGATTTCGTGTTAACATCACCTTCTACAACAATCACTCCAATGTTGACTTGGATAACTATGTCAAGAGTCCAGAGTGGGAAATCCTCGCTTCGGCCGCCATTTTCACCGAAGTTCGCTACCCCTGTTGCTTGGAACCCTACCCCGATATCTCCTTCTACGTCTGGATGAAACGACAGCCGGCCTTCTACAACTACATTCTAATCCTGCCCTGCTTTCTCCTCTCTTCTTTGACTCTGGTGCTCTTTTGGTTGCCCCCGGAGACTCCAGCCAAGATGGTTCTCGGTGAGGTCTCGCTGGCTCGGTTAATCGTTCCCTAATCGGTTTCCAAGTTCCCATAAATATTTATTTTGTTCTGTTGATTAATACTATTATAATACTATTTAGTGATCACTGTTATACGTAAATTAGTAAAATAAATGATATAATTCCTTATATAATTTTGTTTTTTAGAAGATATATAAATTTTATATTATATTGATTATAACTATGAATAAAAACCAAAACCCACGTCATTAAATGGTAATCTTTTATTTAGAGTTGCTGTGATTTTTTTATGACGAATGAGTGCGCCATTATGAAATTAAAAATGTCTGCTTTCATAATTTAAAAAAAGGTATATATTTATTGAGATCTTCTCATTTCATTTCAGGAATGAATATATTTGTGGCATTCTTTCTACTGCTTCTTCTGTTGGAAGACACGACTCCATCAGCTTCGAACAGTTTTCCATTATTAGGTAAGATTGAGCCGGACCAAAGAAATGTTGGCATCTGCATATATTTATATAGCAACTGCTGTTAGAAACTGCTTGTTATTCCAAATTAAATATGATCTTAAATACTTCAAAATTAAATAATCTATTTTTAATTTGCTATTAATTAAATTTATTTGTAAATATATAATGATTTAGTAAATAATTATTAACAATTATAACAATTATAAACAATTATTAATATTATCGAAATATACAAATTAATGAAGCTAAATATTATTTTATCACAATCTAATTACGGGGGAAGTATAAAACTTAACTTCTCTAAAATTGCATTTCATATAATTCTTTTGATAACGAGGATTCAAATATTATTTTATGTGAATTCAAAACCTTACTATTCTTACTCCTGATTAATATTCATAGATATTTAATCTTTTTTTGATTAAATATTAATAATATAGATCTAGATATTGACATTCAAATTACTAATAGATGTAAATTGAATAACTAACAAAATTAACGTGTGAAAAAGTAAAATTTAAAGTAGACAAAATTCCTGCTTATAATAAAATTATTTTTTAATTTAAAAATGTTATGAAAGTAGCCATTTTGCGGAAATCCCATCGTATAATATACCCGATACCGATTGATATTTAAAATATTAAATTTTGAACTTATATTTACGAAGATGGCCATCAAATATAATATTTTATTTTCTATAACATATCTATGAAATTAATTTTTCAGTAGTTGGCAGTCGGCTTTTAAGTTGGCAAATAGAGAGATCCTCTTGTCTTTTTCAAATAAATAAACATTTATATTTCGATTGTAGTTGTTGGGTCGATGAAAGCCAAAAAACCCGAAATTTGAGTTCTTTATTTTGTGACAAAGTTGACCATTTTAACAGACAAAGTTGAGGATGGTTCTAGACGAGTGTCTTATTGCTTGTAGGCACGAGATCAAGACATTAGAGCAGAACTAAAGTTTTATAGATTTGGGAGGAATTTGAGAAGTCTAATTGAGTGATGTATGAGGTCCTTTTAACGAACCCTTTGTTTTTTCTATTCTTCATTTATTTGTTTGGACAATAAGATGTATTAATAATATTGTTTTAAATAACATCGAAATTATATTTAATACAAAAGAATTATAAGTCAAGAGTTATTTAAATAATTTCAAAAAATGTTTATACGCATGTTTTCTAAAATAAAAAAATAAAATAAATTCAGAACACTTTGAAGGGCAGATTTCTCGGTAAATACATCAGTATAACAGGACCATGGACCTTCTATAGTGTAATGTCTATGAACAAGACATGTGAAAAAGACATGTAGAGAAGTCGATAAGGACCGTCATCTTTACATATTTACACGATTAAAACCAGGAAGAAAGAATAAAAATTGAAAGCAAACAAGATATATCGACTCGTTTATCACTGACCAGTTTTAACTTTGCTCACTATACAAAATAAAAAGTCTTGTTATTTTTAAAAAGAGAAAGTTAAGAAATATTGGTGAAATATTGTCTGCGTTCAACATAAATTCAAAAATTTATATTTTTTAATTTAGTTGCGTTTCTATAAATACTTACATTTCTAATTTCTAATTAGTTCCGAATTGTTTGACCTTTAATATGGAAATAAATTCGATCTTCGCAAATATGTTTTGTAATACTCTTTGTTCATTCTTTTGGAATTACTAGAAAAGAAACACATTAATTGGTTTAGAAATAATAATTACCCCCCCCCCTCCACCTGTTCATAAAAATTTCTTCTTCTTTATTTCATAGATGAAGATTTCACGATTACTATTATATAAGGGTAAAATGTAGTTTCCATCTAATTTGAAATTTAATTATTGATTTCTATAAAATGTGTATAATTATTGATTTTTATAAAATATGGTTTCAGGTACTTATTATTGCCTTAACATGGGGATCATCACCCTGTCTTCATTTCTTTCGTGCATAATCGTCAACTTCCACTTTCGAGGAGACAGTCGAAAAGCCGTTCCATTCTGGTTGAAGAAGGTGAGAAACGTGTTGTGTAATAATACGCGGATATATTTTAGAATATAAGGCAGATTGGAAATGTAGATATATAATACTCCATTAGATAAGATTAACAGATTTATACGGACGTAAAACAATTACAATGTGTATGAATATTAATCAAAATTAAAAAAACAGTATTGAAAAAGGTTTGAAGAAGTAGAGAAATTAGCCAAAACAAAACTTTTTCGTAATTATTGTTTATGGTCAAGGACTATAAAATGATGTACACCAACGTCTAGACCACTGTAAGATCTTACTTGTTGAAGATATAGAGAGCCTGACAATATAGATAAATAATGAAAATGTTGGTATATTTATAAAAAAAAACAGGCCAGTTAAATTTTTCTCAAATGTTTCTTGTGGTGTATAAACCCATTCAACAGCAGAATGGGAAAGTAAGGGATACAATTCTCTGCAAAACTTAAATATAAATGTCTAAACTATGAAGTAGGTAGTGTAATGTTTTATAGTGGCGAAGTCTTTTCTATTTCCACTGTCGTGTTAATCACATCTATAGGGACTTAAGTTATTGCAATTATCTCTATTAACTTAAAGTTTTTATGCTTCATGATTGACGTCCTCCAACTAAAAATTTACGAGCTGGAAGACTGGAAGACATGTGTTATACTTTCATATTTTTTTATAAATCGATTTAAATACTTTGTTGACGCAATATTAATACTTACAATTATAGAAGGTATTTTTAAGGAGAAACTGTTTTAAAATTCTCGTGTAACGACTGTAATTGACAGTCTATTCAATATAAAAATTGCAGAACTATTTATTTATGCAGACAATTTCACTCAAATATACTGAATAATAAAATTCGTTGGTTAAATTTTATTGTGGAGTAATTATAGATAATTAATTGAATATAAATAATTCCAATTACACGTATTGTAATATTTATAAGAAAAATAAAAAAAAATTAATACAAATTAATTATAACATTCAGTAGAATCAATATTTAGACTACAGGAATATAGTCAAAGTTGATTTCATGATAGTAGGCTTCATGATAGTTTGCGGTTAAACAAATTCCTGTCTCACATTACTTTGCTATTAGGAAGTTTTATCTTCGGCATTGTAAATTGTTATTTGAGCAGTTGTGCTTAATTGATTATAAATCATCTATTGATTTCATTTTAGTTTATAATTGAATATTTAGGTAGTTGCTTTGAATTCCATAATAGCTTATAGGTAATTATTTTATAATTATCGAAATATCGATCTTTCAGCTTGCAATCAAATACGGCGCCAGGTTATTACTCGTAGACTTTGGGTCTAAGTACAAGAATGCATTCATAGAGCAACAGAAAAACATTAAAAACGCCTTTAACACTTTTCAAGATTCAACGCGAGTACTAATAGACGCGGAGATGTCCTTTATGTCGGGCAGATCAGGATCTGTTAAGTCCCGGGTACATCGGTTCAATAACAGAGGATCGAAAAATCTTGACCTGGAAACAGCCAACTCCACCCTGCTCAACTACATCTCTTCATCTAGTGTCCCCAACACGGCTACAACTCTCAACCATTCCTATGGATCACAAGGGTTCTTCAGGGAGACCGCCATTCTCAGCGATGATAATGCCACGTCCGGCAATAATTCGGAACACTTCTCGTATCCGCCTGCGTTCGCCTTCCACCGGTTCGCCACAGAAGAAGACGAACTAGCCTATCTCCGGAGTACCCTGGAGGAGGACCGGTTCAAAACATCCACCCCACCGCCAGAGTCGAGCAAGAGAGAGGAAAACGTCTGGCGTGCGCCCTCTCAAATGGTCTGGCCAACTCGACACAGTCTCCTGCGACTCAACCGGGACATCAGAGACATCCTTCGAAGCATTCGATACTTACAGAATCAACACGAAAACAAGCAAAAGCTGGACAGGATCTATGCCGATTGGAGGGCTGTGGGGATGGTTCTTGACCGTCTATTTTTTGTTATTTATATGGTGTCTATTGGACTATCGATTGTTCTCTCCTTCCCCAAGTCTGGGGAAGACGTTGTTGTTGGCAACCACACCAATCTACATCATTAACTAAATTGTACGAATTATTAAATTTGACAAGAAATAAGTAAATAATTTAAGTTAAAAATTGTTGATAATTAAATCGATTATTTTTATGCTTTTCACTATAAAGTGGCTCTATTTAAAAAATAGTATCATATCAGCTCATTGAGTGGAAAAAAGGAATGATCTCATTTTATTTATAGAATCACGGAAGCTAACTCTCCTTGTATGAATTCTATATGAACAACGTTTTTCTAGAGAAGTCCTGCACTTAATTGATTTTTATAAAATCAAAATTAAAAGTTTAACTTAACGAATAATACTCATTCCCAAATGGTAAATAAGATTAGTTTTCGGTTATGAATTTAAATATGTACATACATACAATATTAAGTAATATTTAATAAGAAGAAATTTGTCATTACAAAATGTCGGTTAACATAACCTACATTTCATTTTTTATCTTATTTAATAAATGTCAAAACATAAAATTACGGTATTCAGGTCCGATCTACATTTTTTATAAATGTTTGAATAATTTCGTAAAAAATATTTTTTTGTTGTACTAACGCTCTAATAAATACTTTAAAAATTATGTTATTATTAATATTTATTTATATTATACGTTTATACATATAAATTGTAATATAATAATTCATATTTTATACAATAAAATACATTATTATATTCACGTATCATAATCAGTGTGTTAATTACTATATTACTAGTATTCCATTTGCAAGTATACGTACGTGTATAAATTGAAAAATATCCATTTGAATATAATATAAATATAAGAAAAGTATATAAAAAATATAAAATTGAAGATTTAAAAAATTAGCTGTTTGATAAAGTTGATAATAGAATCATTTCGTTTATAATCATTTTATTAAATAAAATAAACGTCACTGTAATGAACCTTTTTGAGCGATTGATTTTTAAAGATTAAAAATTATATATTTTTAGTTATCATATCAAATCGAATACTTTTTTGTAATCTATTTATTTAGATGATTGATAATATGTGTACAGGTGACAATATCATATGTACATTACAGAGTTTTTCCAGTTACACAATGATCGATAATTTTCTGATAGACGTGTTCTTTCAAATTAGCTAATCATTGTTCTTCTGTAGACTTAAAGAAAGCCTTCAGGTACATAGCGGTCATTTGAGACAATGGGCTGAATTCAATTATTAATTTTATTCCTTGTTTTACATCAATTCTATTTACCGCAAATGTTATTTGTCAGTTTCGTGATTTTGTGGCTGGATCAATGTTATGATGATTTTGATGAAGTTTGAAAATAGAATTCAGTTCTACATGTGTACATGGTGCCAAATTGAAATAAAAATAAATAAATATACTTACTCTCTTTAGTTAAAATTAGCTACACCTCCAAATGGAAAAATATAAATAAAATTCCTAGTTGATTTTAACCCTGTATAGTTCCTACCAATAAAACAATTGTCCAAATTTGTAGAAATTAGCTTTTAAAGTACATTTACACATAATTACGTCAATATAGTATGTCTACATTTCAACAAAACAATGTTGTGTCATGATCATTGATAAATTCGAATTATTGATTTATTGATAGATAATTGTTGGAAAATGACAACAGTAGGAATTTGTATTAATAGCTACTCTAAATATAAAATTATTATTATTTAAATCTAAGAAACAATTTTATTATAATTTAAACTACAGACTCTACATGTTTTTCGATGTTTCAGTTCATTGACATAATGGTATAAGATTTTTCTGATGTTAGTCATTTGGTCAACTCAGACGTACGATAATTCAAAGTATAATTAATCATACATTGGACTTTGCCCCGTCGTTAAAATTAAAAAAAAACTCTTAAAGTTTCCAACGGCACGGTTTGAGTGGCTCCCAACTTGATGGAATATCTTTCCAAATATAATGTTATATTCCATTGAAAATCATTATAACACAAATCAAAAGAATACCAAACACCAATACTAACAC